>OZ010668.1:73365818-73432301 GCA_963932185.1 Troglohyphantes excavatus | reverse complement strand
CCACATTTGATTGATGTTTTTTGTCTTCTTGTAAGTAAGAAAGCAGGCAAGACATTTATTGTGCAACATTTAATTTAATATCTTTTTGAAAGCCAGAAAGGTGCCGAGCCAAATGCAAAGGGACTATATTTTTCTCAAAGTGGTTGCACACGATTGCTTAGTCTACTCTCCAGTTCTTATTTTAATTCATTGGCTGTAACTAATATATAGTGTCTACACATTCAATAAAACACCATTAAAATGTTTTATTAATTAAAGTTTAATATCTAAAAATATGTTGAACAAGCTAATTGTATTATCATAAAATGGACAATTTAAATAAATTTTAATTGCATATGAAACACAGCAAAAAGGCTGATCAAAATCAAAAATACAAAATTTAAATATCTATTTACGATTATAATACTTATTTATTATAATACTATTTTTAGTATTAGAGTTGATTTTGGGATCTTCATGGGTCTCAACTATGAAGATTGGTTTCATATTGCTCAGTTCACATATTGCTTTGAGTTGCAACAGATCACACATGCCAACAGGTCCCTTTTTTCCTCCCTAAAAGTTCCCCTTTTTGTTACTTGTGAAGTATTTAAAAGTCCTTTTTTTTCAGAATAGGTTACATGTCTTTTGTATATGCTAAATGAGCATATACAATTTAAATTTTTCAGTTTCCTGCAACTAAATAGTTCAGTGGATAGTTGCCAGTGCACGGCTAGCCATAGAAAATATAACTTTTTTTTATTGAAAATTCTATTTTGCTTTTGCGGTTTTCATATAATTTTGTCACTCTCGCATGGATGACTTAAAATTTAATGAGGATTTAAATTTTGCAGTTCCCCTTTTGTCCTTTTTTTTAAGATGTTTGGTCCCTTTTTCACTAGGGACGTATGTAAAAAGTGTTGCGAGCCCTGCACAAATAGCTGCAGCCTTTATCCTGTTTGATTTCCATTTTTCAGCTAACTTGTCACGATGGCTCTGATGAGTTTGACAAAAGTAGCTGTGGGAATACATGATTATGTGCTCTTAAGAATGGAAATGAGTGTTGAAATATTTTCCTAGAGATGAAAAACTTTTTAGCTCAATGAAATATCCAACCGTTATCGAAAGGAAGCTGCACATTGATATGCTTAATTTGGGGGAGGGGGGGTTAAAGTGAAATGCCCCAACTGTTCGAATGCTTCTTAAGAGTTTTCCCGAATTTCTTTTCTCCTTAACCTCTGTTCCAAGCTCTTGGGCACTCCTACAGAAGACACGTGGCCTGGAATGACACAACTTCCCGAGTACAAGGTGAGAGGCAGTCCTGTTCCCTTCTTAACGACATTGTATCGTTTCAGTTACGTAGCTCAAGCACCCTAAGTAAATTATTGCGATATTTTTATTTGCATTGTCTGTGGGTACCCTACACAATATTCTAAGCACCTCCCCCCTTCAATAAAAAATAAAATACCTCTCACAATTTGAGTAGCCCAGATGCATTTTAGAAAAGCTATAAGCTGCTCAGATTTAACTTTTGAGAAGAAAGCACAAAAAATAAATAAAATACAATTAAGTTATAAGCTATGTTATTAAAATTAAAAAGAAAACAATTTTTCACTAATATATGAAGTTCTCATATGAATTATAATCTAAATTATTTTTATTTTCAATAACTAGGTTTCGCAACTGAATGAAGGATTTAACGTAGTAATATTGAAGGATCAAATGTATGTTTCACCATTTATTTTGAGTAAGTGCTTGACAATCGACCACTTACTCAAAATTATGATACAAACATGAAAAAGAATGCAAACATGCCAAAAATCACAGAAAGCCTTCATGGGCCACCTAATTCATAGGATTGACCCCTGGAGATATTCTGGCATGCTTCTATTTTTTAAATGTTTGTATTAAGTAAGTGGTGATATTAAACTTTTTATAATTTTAAATCTTAATTGATAAAATATAATTTTTTACCACTTTTTAAAATAAATTTTCTATACGTTTTTTAAGCTTTTGTTTTTCTTTCAATATATTTTTCTTTAAGCTTTTTTCTATTTTTGTAATTAGGTTTTGGTTATATATAATACATACATTTATAAATCTAATTAAAAATAAGAAGTAGATTTGTAATACGGCTGCTCATTTCACTGAGTAAGAGCCAAAGGACCGACATCCTTTCACAAAAGATGGAACAAAACACTTTTCTAAAGAAGTTGAATTCAGTGATCACCGCAGAAGATCGAGCATCACGGGTGTAGCTGCTGCTCGTTTGGACATAGACTTCACGCGACTCAACCTCTCGTAACAGCGAATATAGCACCTTTTGGATGTATACACCTGTTTTCGCATCTGTATCCGACGGAGATACTACAACTGTGTTTGGTTCTGCCCGTTTTATGATGCATAGGTGCTATTCCTCCACCTAGACGGGCACCGGAGACTCGGGATTTTAAAATTCTGTTTTATTCTTGTAATGAATCTGTAACGGTTTCAGAAGCCCTCTCTTTTTTATATAAATATCAATTTAAAAAGAAATAGTATCAACACATGGTTATATATCATGGTGTTTCCAACAATAAAATATGTTATTTATTTATATATAAATACAGTGCTCGATTTCTAGAAATAGAGGTACCGGAACTGTAACCTTACGTGGGGTGTGGGAGTGCAATGTATCAGTCATCAAACCCGTCTGGAATCGTAATTTTTTTTCTTAAAAAGAGGTTCCGGCTCAAATCGAGTCCTATATATATATATATATATATATATATATATATATATATATATATATATTAAAAAAATTTACATTTGCATTTTTTTCAAAGTGTTGTATCTTAATTTTATATTCAAGTGGCAGGAAAGGAATTTACGAAGATGGTGAATGAGTAAAAAGTTCCAATAACATTGATTGCAACCAACAATTTGATTAATTATGAGCTTCAATGTATCTTTTGATCATCTACATTTTAATAAGTCCCAAATTTTGAATTTCTGTGGACGACAAGTACCCAGTAAGGCAGATAATAAAAGTGCCTGTGTTCTTGTAAATTATGCGTTAAATAACTATTTAATTCATTTATTACATTTTCTCAAAAGAGGGGGGGGGGGGGACAATATTACATACTGTAACGTTTTGATTCACATTAGCATCAGAAAATATATAGCTTCAATGGATTCCTGGCAACACGGCTAGTTTTAAAATAAGTGATCCGAAATCAAATCACAATAAACTGTGTTTCATGTTTGAATCGAAATATGTCCACATGGAAGAATCTCTCTCTCCAGCCCTTTCCCCTGTACCACCCGACCGCCAGCTTCTCCCAGGTGGTGCCCAAGATGAACTCGAAGGGGAGAGACCTTCTGCAGGTGAGTCGCCTCTTCACTGTAACTGCGTAACAAATAGTATTCTGTCATCACAGGTGGAAACACACCCTGCCAATCTAACTGTCTACTATCCCTCGCAAATTTAATTGAACTTGACCCATAATCTTTTTCACCACACAGATATATTTAAAAAAAAAATCCTACAATGTATTTTGGATGTTGTTGTTATGTTTTAGATTTTGCCTAGAATAACAGTGTTTTGGTCTTAAATTTTATTTCTAAGGAGAACAATTTTAATCTAAAAGAAATCTTTTAATACAAAACAAAAAATATCAAATAAAAAAATAGGTGGTTTTCTATTACTTTTAAATTCGTAAAATTAGTTTTTTTCATTATATTGATACTTGCAGATTTTATTCATATTCAAAAACTTATTTAATAAATGGATACTAGACAAAATTATCCCTGCCTGCACCTACACGTTCATGTTCAATATATTATATTTGCCATGTTTAATAATTGTTGCTAAAATTCTAACGATTTAATTAGAATGTTAAGTAAATTATTACTTTTTATAAAAAAAAAACTTTTTAAAAATAAAATAACTTACAAATACAAAAATAGCTTGCAATATGATTGTTCTTTTATACTTTATCTTTCTTTTTAAAAACTGTTCGATTAGAAACAAATATCTCAGATATAATTAGGAAAACTTAAGGTATTAGTTCAAATGAAAGTGATGTTTCTTTATGCTGCAGTTGGAAAAATAATTATAAAATATTAAACTGGTATATATCTTATACGAATTTATGATACAGTTTGTTACATTAGTACGGTTTATATATATATATATATATATATATATATATATATATATATATATATATATATATATATATATATATATATATATATATTGTTGAGTTAGAGGTGAGTGACAGTGATAATTCCGTCATTACGCTTTTATTTCGCGCCTCCGTGGATCGCAATCCACCTTTCTTCACCGGCACTACTCTATCTCTGCCTTGTTACAACTGATACATTGCCAGCGACACACAGGTGGCGCTGGAGTACATTGCATGGTAACTCCATCTGGTGGTGTGTATGAGCACCAGGCTACATCCATACTCGGCCATTCGATGTATTACGTCTTCGTAATTACAATGATATACTAAAATACGACACTTTATATTACAATACATGACATTACACATACATACACAATATTGATACATTATACTATTATAACTTAAAATTAGTTTTCATAACATCTAAAAATCAATTATTATCTTACTTCAAATTTATTATTGGAAAAAATTTAAATACTTCAATCACTTTTTATCATTAGAGTTCCATATGTTCTAAAATATTAAGTGTTCAAAAATTTCGAAGTTAAAAATGTTCTAAAGTTTTCTAAAACTTAAAAATTCAAATGTTAAATTTTTCAAACCTAAAAAAAATAATTAACACATCAAAGTTCTTCACATCTTCAACGATTTCTTTTCAATAGCACTTTTTCAAATGTAAACACATCACAATTAAATTTTTAAATATTAAATCACAAAACTTTTCAAAGAGACCCAATTTTCATTCTTTACTGGTATATGCAAAACATCACAACACTTTATCACTGCACATCTGTTGTAAACAAAAAACAAATCTTCTTTTGGAAAATTTCTTTCTTTCCACTGATAAAAAAAATTATCGAAAAGACTATTCGATTTACCAAATAAAAATAAAACTTTCACAACTTCAGATAAAAAAAATAAACAAATTACAAATAAGAAGAAAAGCATATTTCACAATTCTGCATAATACTTTTTCCAAACATAAAAAAATAAAGATCCACTTTTTGAAGACTGCAAGGGTTGCCTCACAGAAAAAAAAAGAAAGTTTTAACGCCAAGGTCGTTTGCTACTTGTTTGGCGTGTTGGCATTCTCCAGTTGGCTTCCGTATTTTGGCCCGGTCGTCGCCAAGATGGTCGTGTTCGTTGATCCTGATCCGTGATTGGTCCGCAACTCTGAACCATGAATCGCTGATCGCCAAAACGTGACTTCTGTCGCCAACTCCGCTCGCTGCCAAATTGCTGGATGGTAGGCTTGCTTCTCCTAATTCCGCTCTGTTGATTTGTTCTTGCTCGTCAATTGCAGACTTGGCATGTTGTATTCCATCGCCATCCTTGTTCGTCGCCAACTCGCTTGCTTACAGTTGGTTTGTATTTAGTAGTTGAAGATTGATGATCAACTTGCGAGCTAATTCGCCAATTGTAGTTATCGCTTTTGTTTTTAGGTAATCTGTATCCACCCTGCCAATTTCGTTTTGTTTTTCGGAAATGTTCAAATTGGTTTTGTGAAAAAATTTTCGGGTCTTCTTTTTTCGAAGCGATTCTCAAACCTATTGCATTTGTTTTCTGCGGTGATTTCACTCGTACCAATCCACATCCCAAAACAATTTCCGGATTTGTATTACATAACTGCATCAGATTGACATGTCGCCCTTTAACTGCTTCGATTATCATTGTGTTATTTGTTATTTTGAATTCGCACCTGTTCAGGACATCTCTTCCTAATATGATTTCGTCGTATCGGTTTCTTATTACAATGATCTTTGCTTCTATTAGATATCCATCTATAATTAGATCAGACATAAAGAATCCTAGAGGCGTTACTATACCGCCACCTATCCCTTTGATCTTGATGTTATCTTTCACTAATTGAGGCAATCCTAATTTTTCATGTATGTCTGCACTTACAAGACTACAATCACTTCCCGTATTTATTTGAGCCCTTACCTCATGATCCGATAACACAATTTCTTTCATGATTTTGTAATCTGGTTTGTTAATTTCGGCTATTTTCACCTTTTTTTCGCCGCACTCGAATGAGTTATGTCCGACAGCTCCACATGAATAACAAATTATACCTTGTTTTTTATTCACCTTTCGATTTTGCTGGGTAGGCTCCGCTGTTCGGTCCTTCTCGTACGCTCTTCCTGTCTGCGCGCAGTCTCTGTTTCAAAGACTTCTGCTTGTCTCTTCGTGCGCTCTGTTTTCGTACGGCTTTGCGCTTCTCCTAAAGATTCGTGCATATTGAAAATCATCCAATTTATCCGTCGGAGTTGCTACGTCTCTAATTTTTGGTAGCTCGTCTATGAAGTGTTCTTGCATTTCTTTTGGTAACTTTCTTTTGATTTGATCGACTAAAATGAGTTCTTTACGAGCTTCGAAGGTGGTTATTTCCATGCCGCTCAACCATTCGGTCAGGTAGTTCTTTAAGACGTATGCAAAGTCTCTCCAAGTTTGATTTGGTTCTTTTTTGCTAAAACTAAAATTTAGCCTGAATTGTTCCGCTGTTAGTCGAAACTGCCTGAGTAGAATGCTCTTGACCTGTTCGTAATCGTTTATCACGTTTTCAGGTTCTCTTGTAATCACATTTGCGATTTCGAGTGGTAGCAGTCTTATCAGGTGGTTCACCCATGTAGTTTTTTCCAATCCCAGGCGAATAATTTGCCTCTCGAATAAAGCCAGGTACATACTGATGTCGCCTTCAAAAGGTTTTATTACGTTGCCTACGCCCGCGTTGCGAATGGAAACACTTGTTTGTTCTGTTGCCATTGTGTCTTTTTGACGGTTTTCGGCATCAATTTCGCTAGTTCGAATTCTCGTATTTTCTCCTTTTCTAGAGCTTCTCTGACTTTCTCTTTTTCCAGGGCTTCTCATTCATTAGTTTCTCTTTCCGTTACAATGGCACATAAGAGGTTTTTGGTGATTTCTTCATCATATCCCGTTTGTCCAGTTATGATTTTGCACAACTGTACCACTTTTGGGTTTTCTGGTGGATTCAGTTCCAATTCATCCAATAGTACTAGTAAATATGCATTACGCGTCTTTGCCAGGTAAGACACAGTTGTCTCGTGGTGCATTAGGCTTAGCCTCCAGTTCCTTCCGATTCTGCCGCAGCCTTAATTTTTTCGTTGCTCAGTCGTTCAAAAACGGCTTCGAGCGCCCATGTGATGTTAGAGGTGAGTGACAGAGAGTTAACAGCCCGAGAATAATTACGTCAATACGCTTTTATTTCACGCCGCCTCCGTGGATCGCAATCCACCTTTCTTCACCAGCACTACTCTATCGCTGCCTTGTTACAACTGATACATTGCTATCGACATACAGGTGGCGCTGGAGTACATTGCATGGTAACTCCATCTGGTGGTGTGTATAAGCACCAGGCTACATCCATAATATATATATATATATATATATTTATTTATTAGGGTACATCAAACGCCCCATGATTTCAAAAATTTCAAGGAAATTATCTGTCCCTATGTTATTTTTGTTCGAAATGCTTAAAAAATAATATACATAAAGTTTTGTAAACATTGAGTAACATCTACGTGGTCACACCGACTTCAGGAATGTACAATAAAAATGAAAATTCTGCAAAAGAAAGCATCATAAGTATAAAATAAAATGTATATTCTAATAAAATAATGCAATTAAGATTATTTTGTGATATAATAAAAGAATATATAATCATATACTACTAATTTTCTAATTTCAATTTAATTCATACAAGTACACTCAATTTAAGATTCAGTCAATTTCGGTCGTTTTTGCAGAATTCTGTTTTTATCGATCTTGTTCGCCGACCAGCAGAACATATTGATAGTGATATTCTTGTTTTGCTGATTCTATGAAATCAGTACTTACCCTCGTTCTGCACAGTCATTGACAACATTCAATACTTTCAACTGATGTGGTGTAGGTTTGGTTTGGTTAATAACGTCGCACTAGAGCTGCACAGTGGGCTATTGGCGACTGTTCGGGGTCTATCTCGAAGAAAAGACCCGGGAACACATTCACACACACATTCATACATGCACCTCGTTATTTTAGAACCATGGTCAGATGACGAGGAAACACCTGAACTGGCACCCAACGCCTTCAATAGACGTCGGGACTTTGGACCCCGATCAGATTTATCGTGCACCAGTCCCGTATACACGCCGTTATTTTTTGTTGATGTTCTGGACGACATTCTAGTATTTTGGTAGCGAAGTTGGCAACTCTCCGATCGCGATGTGGTGTAGGATACCGAACTTTTCTGAAAAATCTTCTATTAAAAAATTTGAGTCTAGTTCAAACATATAAAATAAACCAAGAATCCGCTCAAACTAAATCAGAAAGTTGTATTTACAGTGAGATTTTTGGGAAATTAGGTTTTTCCAAAATGCATGCCATATTTACCTTGCAAATTAAAAGCAGTATCGGTGGAATTTGGTTTTGTAGCTAGCATTGCATTAGGAATAGCCCTTCGTTCTTGTGGTGAAACTTTGTTGCTACAAAAGGCAAGCGGCACTATCTCTTCTATAAGATACCAGTAGTGGCTTTCAAAGGCACTGATTGCACTCTCAGATATGATGGAATGGACAACCTTGTAATACGCTATAAGAGAACGAGGCATTTGCATGCAGGTCATCATTCCAAAAGGAGCATTTATGGCAGAATCGCAGGTTATCCACCACGTGCTGTAGACGAGAGTGGCAAAGAGAGCAGTTTGGGCAACCTGTTGTTTTGAAGTTATTGTGGCAGTAGGTATTTGCTGCGCAAGAAGACAAATTTTAATGGTGTATAACAGTTTGCCAATCCAACGTGCTTTGTGCAAGGGTCCTGGTCGGTTTAATTTTAATGTTTGTGTAATATTGGGAAAGTCAAGGTATATTAGGCAAAACTTTGTGAATTCCATATAATCATTTTTATATTTCGATGGCACATTTTGGTGTTTGATTGCACCATGAACTATGCTTCTCGTTTGTACATTCGCTGACTTTGAGTCATATGATTCCAATTCACTATGATCTTGATCAAGATGAGCAAAATTATCATGAAATCGTTTAAACGGGGTTATATCTGGTGACTTGGAAGCCTCGATCTTTAAGTAATCAAAAACATGAGGCAAAATGGTTTCTCCAATATGATGGCGGGGCAAGCCGGCCAAAGAAGTGCACATCCCAATTTCTTTTGCACACTGACACAAGCAGCAGTACCGTGGCCTGTGTTGGAAGAAGTTGTGTTCACGATTGTGTGCGTTGCCAAGTGGTGAGCTGCTCATACATTAAGTCGGCAAAGGTGGAGCCACATTTACGATCAATTCCCTGGTGATATGCTGGCACACCAAGAATCTTTTGCTAGTGAACGTTCCAAGACGTTCTTCTGTCTTGTACTTATTGGATAATGTTGTTGAAAGTTTTGTATCCCAATGCAGTGTTGTATATTTAGGAAAGTATCACTGTTCCTCGCAAACTGTTAAAATATCCATTGCAACTTGCTTCTTGTTTTGTCTGCTGTTGCGTAAGATGCTGCAATTGTAGATATATATAATCCTAGTTTTGTAATTCATGCTTTTGCATATATTGCCTGTTGTCCTGGACTTATATTTAAGCCTATTGCTAGTGAAACAATATTAGTTTTTTTTCTTCATAATATCGTATGGGATGAATAAACTCGTGCCTGCTCTTTTATTTGGATGATGACTTCCGAGTACTTGTTGTCCTTTAAAATCGAAGTTATTTACATCATTCATTTTGCATTGTCATCAAGAAGTTTTATAATTTTTCACAAGCTTTTCGTTCACTGATCATTGGTATATTTGCTTTTTCATCAAAATGGAATTTATCACTTGTAAATGGACTAGTTTTGAAGACTCCCATTTGGTCCTGTTTTCATAAATACCATTTTCAATACAATACATCATACACCTCAAAACTTGCAAATTTTGTTGGAAGTTTTGAGGCATTTATTTTTGAATCATCACAAGTTACCTTTATGCTAACTCCATCTGGTGGTGTGTAAGACCACATATATTTGAAGGCAGTCTGATTTCCACAGTATAATCAAAACAAACTGTTCAGTTAAAATTAAGCCACTGTGTCCAAATCCAGAATCAAACGTAGAAATAAACAAAATAAAAGTAGAAAAACCATTTAAAATAAAAGTAAAAAATCAGTTTAAAATGAAAACTACAAGTTGAAATAAACAAGAAATGCACTGTAATGTAAGCGAAGTTAAAGTAGTCACTTGAAATCAATATAATTTAATTTATGAACATTAAATATTTATATGATCCATAGTTAACTTCATTTTAATTATTATTCCAAAAATTGTTAATAAAATATGAAAGTAATTAAATATGAAAAATACTGAATTTGATGATTTTACGTGGAAAATCTGAATTTTCAAAGTTGACATGCATCCCCTAAATGTGTTGGGAAAATGAAAAGAATTGCATGTCAACTTTTTACGAGTAATGGAACATTTTAAAATTGGGGACAAAGTGATTTGTTTCTAGAAGGGCGTATGTATGTATGTGTGTTTTGTGTTTGTGTGCGCGTGTGTGTGTGAACGATTAAGTTTAATACCTTAAGAGTAAACTTATTAAACCTAAACAGTATTTCTTTTTTTTATCATAACAAAAAAGGTGTTGATAATAAACACCACCTTTCAACTTTATATTTAATAAATAATCTGAAGTTTTTAAAATTAAAAGATTTTTACAGAAAAAAGTTTTTTTTTTTTTTTAGTTCAAATTGAATTGACTATAGATTTAATATTTATTATTATTAGATTTAAAAGTATTACTATTCTATAGTAAATACTGTACTGTGTATATATTATGATAATTTTACGTCCTAAATCGTTACCTCAGGTACTTGGGATGTTTACCTGTTATAATTTTAAAAGGAAGTTGAATATTCGATTGAAAATCCTCACTTCTCCTTTTTTTTGTGTTCTCCCGCAGAAACTCCTGGTGTGCAACCCCGCAGTGAGGACGTCTGCCGACGAGGCTATGCAGCACCCTTACTTTGGCGACCTCCCCCCTCCCATCAGGAACGGATGAGAACACCTCTTCCACCCGATCTCACAGCAGCAGCAGCGTACACAGGGAAGTCGCATGGGCTTGGACGACGATTCGATACATATCGAAATTGCCGAAGTGAAAATATCATCGCGATTTCTATTTTGTAATTTTCGATTAGTCGAAGGAAGTAAAACGTACGGAAGAAGAACTCAAGTCCGGAAGGTGTTCTTCCGGACTTGTCAAAAGTTCGGGGAGATGCGAGAAGTTTCAACTCTAGAAGAATTGCATTTGTTTATCAACAAGCGTGAGCGCATTGTCTGGCGGTTGGATGCCGCCCCTCAAAACTGGTTGCAGCTAATCAAAAAACGAATTTAAATTCAATTCGGCCCATCAGCTTGTCTATACGATGCAATGGGACGTCACGGAAGCCATTTTAACCTGAGTCGATTTATAGTCGGGCTTTGACAAAAGTGGCAAAGTATCTATATTTTAAATAATAAAGGGGGAACAAAATTATGCTCTTCCGTAATTTGAAAACAATCCACTTCCGAATCGTAAGTTTAAGGTGTTCATCTTTGTGCTGATGTACTCTTATTCTGAACATAAAATATCGATTTACCAACAATGTCTATGTATCAGTATATTAGAAATATCAATTAATCGTAAAATAATAGCGATGGTAAAATGTCCTCATCGCCCAAGCCTACTGAGGGGTTTGTTTTCCTCTTATTAGTATCTAATGAAATGTTGACATCTACAGATCGATGGTCCTTGCATACGCCACTGCGCATGATGACACTTCTTCTAGAATCGACACTGTTCTTGGAGAAGAGCGACTGTCGGGACTCCGCCACTGGAAGTCTCTAGCCACTCCTCCTCGTGGTTTAGTTCCAACATTTAGAGCATCACCAAGTGTTCAAATACCAAGAGCATCCCCAAGTGTTCATTAAAACACCACTTTCTGAAAGTTTTAAATGAAACTGACGTACTATATATTAATTTAGCACTAAAGGTATATTAAATATTGCAATCTTTCAAATGTGATACGGTACAGAATACAATATATAAACAGACTCAGTTGCCATAAAAATATTTTTTTTCCCAATAAAATACAAATGATTCCTCATCAAGTATTTTCGTTATGAGTCGCCCGATTCCAGAACTTCGCTTGTCCTCTTTTCAAAAACTAGCCCTTCCCATTTTTAAATTACATTCTTTTTTCCATATTAAATTTTATTTCTACACCTGGAATAAACAAATGTATCTTGCTTTACACATTATACAACATACTTTTTGCTTCATTCCAGGTATAAAAATAAAATTTTATTAAAATATATATATATATGAAGGGCTAGTTTTTCAAAGTGGAACAAGCCGCGTTCTCGAATTGGGCGACTCATATTAATTAATACAAGCCAGCAGTTTATTGCAGTTCAAAAATGTAGTTCCAATGCACGTAATTAATTGTGTTTCATTTAAAATATATATATATATATATATATATATATATATATATATATATATATATATATATATATATATATATATATATATATATATATATATATATAATAATATATTGTATAACAATAAAAAATATCCCTTTAATTTTTTTTTTCAAAAAACATTTGGTTGATAGGACAATTGTTCTGAGGACCCTCTCAAGGACATGGGTTGGGCACCATTGGTTTAGAGCGAAGTAGTTAATTCACTAAGCACAATGCAGAACCGTCTTGTCTCATTTCAGTCAGTAGCTCTTTTTTTACCCCATATGAAAAGGCTGCAAGAACCTCGTTATCCTTCCATCTTTGTTTCATTGGGATACTGTTCTCCACGCGGACGGTGGGCGTTCGGCTAGCAATCGGAGGATTACCGAGTTCAAACTCGTCTAAGTGGACTTGACAAAAAGTAAAAAATATAGTTAACTTGTGATTGGAAGGTTGTCAGATTCGTTACTAAAATACTAAAAGTCGTTTAAAATATCTAAAAATATATTGCGGAGTGTATACGGGATTGGTGCACGTTAAATCTGGTTGGGGTCCAATGTTCTGACGCCTATTGATGTTGCGTCGGGTGCCAGCTCAGGCTGTTGTTGTCGTCATCTGACCATGCTTCAAAAATTCGAGGCATTGTTCCCGGGTCTTTCCTTAGAGATTGACCCCGAACCGGTGCCAATAACTCACTATGCAGCTCTAGTGCGACGTTATTTAAATCAACCAACAACATGGGCGAGCACAGAAGGAAAGCACACCTATTATTAAAAAATAATAATAACAAGTGCGGAGGATAGCACGTGCATGCTTTGCTCTTATGTCCAGAGATGCCTGTCTCCAAATTCACGCCCATCGTGCACGATGTGAGTGTCCGGTAGCGTCACGTGGCGTCGCCCCCCCCCCCCCCCCCCCCCTATACAGCTGCACTGAAGAAGTCAATTGGTGTTCTCTGATCTCAGAAAAACACGGTCTCGTTTATTATTAGATTTTTACATTTAATTTCTATTATTTAATGTCTATTATTTAAATTTATATTAAATATATATATATATCCCACAGAAATTCATTAACTGTCTATTTTATTCAGAATTTTTAAAAAAATCACTTTTTTAAGCTTTTTTTTTTTTAAATGCTAAGTTTTTTTTTTTTTAAATTTACATATTTTCCCCAAAATTCTTTCTCATATCCTTTGAACTGTAATACATAAGAATTGACATTAAAACTTTGTATAACACACGTATTTGATTTTTATGTCAATAGATATGCATAAAAATAACACATCATTTTTCCTTAAAACAAATTTTTTTTTGTACTTTAGTAATTAATAATAAAAAAAAACTACTACTCATGGAGTAATTCACATGCCAATTTATCCTACACACATAGTTTAGCATATGCTTTAAAAATTAAACATTTCTCCATTAATAATAAATAAAGCCTTGGCGTTTCAAAAAACTGAATATAAAAATCCGCCCTTTGCGCCTGATATTCGCTTCCGCCCTCTCACTCCACAGGGAATCGGCTTTAGGGGGACGAATGACACTAGGAGGAGGAGGGGCGTGTGTTGGTATTCACGAAGCAAACCTTGCGGCACCTACCCGAACCCTTTTTTCTGTGTTCGTTTAGAGGAGAATGGTGTCATGTGGCATTGGTGACCGCAAGTAAAACAACGTTCCATTTTATTTTTTAAAATATGCATCTAAATATAAATTGTTTTTATCTCTGCTCATCCTAAGATCAGACTAAACCCAAGACCATCATTGAAAGCAACTCCCATTTTCAAATTCTGAGCTAAAATAGGAATTGGAGTGAGGGCTTCCATTGGGGGGGGGGGGGGAAATAATGTGCTTTACCGATGCATACTGTTCGAAAGACCAAGTATATAACTTGGCTTTTGCGCCGTTAGTCGTGTTGCGTCAGTCTTGAGTATTTGATTCATTCGCTAATATCGTTTTTTTCTTGTAAAAAAGCACGCATGACAAATCATTAAATATGTGACATTTAATGTCTCTTTGAAAGCCAGAAATGGGGTTTTAAAATAAGGATATTTTCCACTTCGTCCTGTCCTATACCAAACACCATGCGAAAGGACCTATGCCTTGACTCGAAAGGGTGTAAAGCGGCCGCGCTCGCCTAGTCTACTCTTCAGTTCTTATTTTAGCTCAGTGTTTCAACACAATTTTATGTCATATTGTATGGAGATCCATACGTCAAGAAGATATTTCTGTGATGTTAGTTATTTTGATCATCTTCCTAATGCACGATAAAATAGCCGCCTACCTGTATACTAACTGGACCGCGCATAACCCCGGCTTCAATGCGCAAATTAAAATTCGCCATTTGACACCCGAAACAGAGGATTTTTTGATGCTACGATGTGTTGTCATTTTGGCGTCGTCAATTTTGAAATTGAACATAATTTTCCATAAATCATAACTAACTAACGGCGCCGTTCAAATTTTGTAACCGCCAAAGAAATGACGCCAAGTCCAGTTTGTGTACAGGTCGTTGCCTCTCGTGCGCCAAAGAAAAAATATTTATTTTCGTTGTGTCGAAGAAACTTTATTGTATTTTTCTTCCTCTTTTGTTTGTCCAAATAAATGTGTGATTGAATTGTGTGCGTCTGTTTTACTTGAAAACGAGAAAGAACAACACTCTTGTTTCAGGGCTGCCAAAGGCTATATTTTGTTATTTTAAAAATATCCATAATTTGGCGACTATTTTTATTAAAATATTGCCGAAAGCGACTATTTTAATCAAAACCCTCTACTTTTTCAGAAAAAGGCAACGAAAAAATAAGTTTAAAACCATATAATTTTTCATTTATTGGAACGTTGTAGCGTGGATACTTTGTTTCTATACAAAGCCTGTATTGCAACATTTCTTAATGTAATTGTAAAATCAGGGAAATTTTTGTGACACCATCATGGAAATCGGGGAACTTTTTTCCAGAATGTTGTTGTCACCCTGTATATAAATCATAAAGGAGTCCGGTCCGTTCCTCCTTACTTTAATTAATAAAAACAGACCCATTACACCTCCAAATCTAGGAAAAATTGGAACGTTCAGTGCAGGCCTGTAGCTAGGCAGGGGCCAGGGGGGGCAATGCCCGGCCTAGAAATTATTCTGCCCGGCCTAGAAAATATTCTGCCCCCTCCCCCAGAGCTACCGAAAAATTCGATTTTTGTAAAATTTCACACGGAAAACCTAACTAATTATTTTTCAAAGCTAAATTAGGATGACAAAAGGGCGCACTGCTGTAAAAATTTCAAGAAAAATATCTGTAAAAATTTGGGGTTATTTGAAATATTTTGTGCAAAAATCTTCAAAAAATGTACAAAAAAACAACCTTTCATATTCCCATCTAATTTTACAGAATTCTATAAACTTTCTGCAAATTTTTGGGGAAATTTGTAAATTTCATTACTTAAAAAAATTGCGATGGTGAATTGATGGATATTAAATTATTAAAGCCGAATCCTCCAACCCTGTTATTTTAATCGTTTTAAATTTTTCGCTAAGTATTTTTGAGGTGAATCCTTTGATTTTTCATCTCTGTAAATTTCTTATCTAATTTTTTTTTTTTTAAGTTTAAAAAAATAATAATGTTTTTCTTATGTTTTGGACATTTATAAATGTTATTGTAAAAAAATTTCATAATTCAAATTTTATTTCGTAATGTTTTTTTTTTATCCAGATCCTTTTAACATTTTTGTGAGATGTAATGCCCAAAACTGATATCTCCTTATTAAAGTACGGAAAGGTAGTGGGTGGGCATGGTTCCTTTCATGGAGATAATTTAACCCACTCCCATTATTTTATACGGACTGAGTAATACATGTAAACAAATTTTAAAAACACTATAATAGCATCAACTAATTAAACATGATCCTAGGTATGAAAAGAAGTAAAAAGATCTATTGTGTTCGAAGGTTTCTCAATGTCCAATCTATGCAGTTTATCAAAATTATTTTCAATAAGATTAAGTTCGTTAAATAGAACTGGTAATTTTCTTAATTCCATTAAATCCTTATTTACAATACAGAGGCAAAAGCTGTAGTATAAAAAAAATTGACTGGGATTGCTCTCCTTTCAAACAGTGTTTATTTTTAGGTACATCTGTCTGTTGAAATTGCCGAAAGTCGAACCCAAACGGCGATACAAAAACGACACAGGAAGAGGGGAGCCGGTAAATTTGGCAAAGGTAAATTTGGCGGAATCTTTTGAGGGGTCGTCCATATATTGCATACACACATATATGGAAGAATTTTTCTGTTCTGTGTGGTGTGTATTATGTGGCTTTTAGTAGATTGTTTAGATAATTTTTCAAAAAATAGTAAGATAGTTACAAAAACGATTGAAATGTTTCTAGTAATTTACTCTTTTGCTAAGCTAAAAGCCTAGAATCTGAAATGAAACATCTTTAAAATCAGATTCGTGGGGTATCAGGATAGAAATACTATGCTACGCTTGTGTAGTAGATACATTCCGACTCTATAACTCCGTGAAAAATACTACGATTGATATAAATTCGGTCTTGTTCGATAAATTATTATTAAAAAATAATACAAGTACTCGTGTCGAGGGAATCCGTGGCATCAGATGCAACAATTAACTTTTAATCAGTCTTTCGACGAGGTTTATGTTGGCGACCAATCCTTACTTCTGGCTGTGTATAATGTTCTAAAATGATGTTGCACGTAAAATTCTTCTGTCCGTGATCCGACATTGCTACACCCATTTTTTATTATTACTTTGATGAAAGATGTAAATAGCGATTTTATTTGCTATTAAAAGCACATCGTATAACAAAAAAATCATAACCATGGGCTCGACTAAATAATTTTTGACCAATATTACCACGAACAAAATAGCCAAAATACACCCTCCATTCCCCCCCCCCCCCCCTAGTGTCACGTACGATCAATATGCATCCACAATAAGGGCAACATAAAACCACGCATAACAGAAAATGTCTTCCTTATATGGTGTGTATGCAATATATGGACGACCCCTCTTAAAATTCCGCCAAATTTACCTACATCCCAGGAAGAGGGTCATTTTCTTTGTTTGCTAAAGACCTGTTGGCCATAGGCGTGAAACCTGGTCGCGTCCTGTGCGAAAAGGAGCAGACAACCACCCCTTGGGTTGGGACCATAGAAATGTTGGGACCCCCGTTCCGATAATGAGGCAATTGATCACTGTCACTCGGAAACCACAACGAGGGAGACGGAAATTTTGTCTGCAATCTGACGCTTTGCAAGTGCTTCTGTGAGGTCGGCACTTCTCGAGCACATCGAAATCAGTGGCTGTCACTTGGAGGTTTCAAATCGACAAAAGGTGTGAATCTGATTTGGGTTGCGAGGTCTACTGTTCCGCCGCCAAGAGTTTCTATAACGCATAAAATAATGGCCGATTTTTTTTTTTTCATTTCAGAGAAAACGCACTGAAAAAATGGACATAGAATTAATTCTTAAAAAATTTAACGATAGTGAGAATAGGAGATTGCACTTGTATTAAAAGTATCTTAAGATTTTTAAATCATGTTTTTTTCTTTCTTATTAGCAATTTATCTCTTATTTGATTTCCAAAGCAAATGAAAATTGACAAATATTTATTTTATTGTATAATTTTATAAATACTAAGAGTGTTATACTATAATTATGCCAACTACGATATTTGTAAAGACATATACCAAACTAATTGGTATCTATAGTTGCGAAATAAGTAATGCATTTTTAGGTTCTATCTGATAAAAGAAAAGCAAACATGTATAATACATGAGAATATAGATATAGAACTGAGAGCAAAACGTTATCTCATTTATTGATGCAATTTTTGAAAAAAGTTAATATTACTTGACTACTATATTTTTACAGAATTAAGTGCAAGTAGATACATAATATTTGCACCACTCCCCCTCCCACCGCCATATCTAAAGGAGTGTTTGCCGTCCTTGAAAATATTTTCTGGCTACAAGCATGCCTTGTGGGCACTCCTGGATGAAATCCCTTGCAATTTTATCAGTTAACTGTAAAAGTTAATAGATATATGTGTATAATATAAGATGCAAATGGAGCCCCGCAGTTGCTCAATGGATAGGGCGTTCTGCTACTAATCAGAGGATTGGTGGTTCGAATCCGTGCGATGGACTTGACAAAGAAAAGTAAAACAGTAGTGATCTTGCGATCGGAGGGTTGCCAGTTTCGCTACAAAAATACTAGAAAATCTTCCAGAACATCCAACAAATTATACTGGACTGGTGCACGATAAATCTCATCGGGGTCCAATGTCCTGACGCCTATTGAGGTTGCGTTGGGTGCCAGCTCAGGTGCCTCGTCATCTGACCATGGTTCAAAAATACGAGGCACCGTTCCCGGGTCTTTCCTTCGAGATAGAACTGAGCAGCTCTAGTGCGACGTTATTTAACAAACCAACCAACCTTCGAGATATGCCCCGAACCGTCGTCAATAGCCCACTGTGCAGCTCTAGTGCGACGTTTTTTAAACAAACCAAACCAAACTAAGTTGCAAATGTTTTGCCCCCCCCCCTCTACTTTTCCATTTGCCCTACCTGGAGTAGTGTCTGCCCCCCGAGTATATTGTCTGGCTACGGGCCTGGTTCAGTGGCAAATGTAAAGTTCTCTCGTAAATAATTCTTAGCACACATTGTGTAGAAAAAAAAAATCCTTCACCATTTCTAATTTTTTTTTATTATTATTCAACATGCACCAGACCAGCAACTTCTAGAAATTACAATAATCTCATGGACGCATTTTTGGGTGGCGTCTATTCCCTCCCCAGTAGTGATGGGAATAATCGAATGATTTGAATAATCGAATGATGAGTGAATTCCGAAACAAATAATCGAGTGATTTCATAATCGAGTGATTTGTCACATGACCGATTCTTCTATAACAGTTACGGTTACAGTTAATATTATTGTTTGGGTTCTTTTAAATAAAAACACCATTATTTACGAATTTACTGTTAAAAAAAAATTTCCAGAAATAATTTTTTAAAAAATAATTTTGTACCACTATTAAATTATAAATTAACATTTATTTATATTAGATATTGTATTCTTTTTTTAGATATGTAAAATTTCTGATTCTGTAGTTAACGGTAACTGTGTGTTTTCTTTTGATGTGATTAAAATGTTTGTTATTCTGAGGTTTTTTTTACGAAAAATAAAGTTTATTTCATCTGGGATCTTTAGTTTCAAACAAATTATTTTAGCTCTATCTAAAATTAAATTTTTAGATGGCAATAATGGCGTAACGGATAGGACCGCAATGTGGGTTGGTCAAGGATTAAAGGGAGTTTTCAGAGATAAAACAAAATTTAAATATCACCAAATAAAAAAGTGTATTGATGCTGTCTGTATTCAAAATAATATTTTAATAAAGTGAACTGAATATAACCTCTAGTCAATGTTCAAAAATCTAAAATAAATTTTTCTGCTTTAGATAAATTCCAAAAATCAAACTAATAGAAAACTGCATAACTACAATATTTTTTGGGTTTTATACTATAAACTTCTATATGATAATTTAGTAATTATAAATATTGGAGGTACACTAATTAACTATATAGATTTTTCATACTGTTTTTAAAATATGGCTTCCATAAAACATACATAATATAATGCTAACAATAAATAACAAACTAATTCTAAAATGTTTTTTAAAAAGTTAAAATTTTGTTATTTTAGCAAAATTTGTTATTGGAGTTGACTATTTAGAATTTTGGAAATAGTATTGATGTCGAACCCTAGGATGCTTGTGTTAGCTAAAATTGGTTTTCCAATCTAATTTTCTAATAAGGTTTACAATTAGTGTCCCAGTTTGGTAATAATTTGTAAATCATAATTTAATTGCAAATAATTTGTTTGCCTCAAATATTTTTTGCAGGAGAGTACCAGCAAAAACTGTTGCAATACTGATAAAACTTAAGGGGATACCCAGCAAAGCATTTTTTATTTAAGCCGAGAATAAAGACATTCTTTGCATGCATAATTTTTTTTTTTTAATGTTTGGTGATATACAATAGTAATAGTAGAAAAATATTTTATTATTGCCATTATGACACAAATGGGAAAAATACAACAAAATAGGAGTTTGATTAAAATATTCAGAAAATTAAACGTAAAAACTCGCATTTAATTAAAACTATTTAATAAAAAAAATTCACTTTGGAGATTTGTTGTGTTTTGAAACTTTTTTAAGTAATACCACAAAATAAATTAACTTGTTTAATTCTTCAATTATAATAATCAATCATCGACAGAAATCAAATCAGGATTTTAAGAATTTCACTAAACAATCCATTGTTTATTTGAGAAACTTGGAATATATAAATTGTGAATAAATAATTCAAGGAATCCAACAACTTAACACACAAAACTATTAACAAAGACTGTAATACAAAATATTGTCTAAATATTAATTACATTACTCGGGAGATTGCTTACTTGTCGAGAAATTAAACCCCCCCCCCCCCCCCCCCAATCATCTGGAAACCCTGAAAGTTGGAAATTTCAACTTCTAAAATCCCTAAGTTGGTAAAATTTATGACTGAAGAAAATTAATATTATTAACAAATAAAAGCTAGGGAAGATTAGAAATTGCCCAACTGTAAGATAACATTTAAATTAGACCTCAGAACAGAATATGGGTGCAACAAATCAATGCTTGCGGAGAACTGTTTAATATTATCTAAAATATATATAAAAAAAGATGAAAAATGTTGATAAGTGGGAACTGGGAACTTTCATCACTTGGAAATTTCGAATAGTTGAGTTGAGAATTTCGAATTGTTAAGTGATGAAATTTCTTGTTTCAATCCCCCCAAAATATTTTTTATGTAACACCACTGTTTACATACTTAAGCTTGCTTACATAGAAGGTGGTTTAAATTATCTAAAATTTTTAATACTCAATACAGATAATAAATTATTAATAAAAACTATCGATGTGTTATTATATTTATGTCGAACAAAAATAAATGTTATAAGGAAAACCGTTTTGTATCCAAGATTTAAATATTATCCACCTTTAAAATACAACTTGAATTGTATTCTTTGAGAGCATTATTTTGACATTGGAAAACATTACTGCATTCTAAAGTTGGAATAATAGAAGCTTTTAGACAAAATTTATTACAATTTCAATCTAGCACATTATAATGAATATACTATTTAAATGTATCAAAGGAAACAGTTTTATCAGCTAATGTATTATCTGATATGTATAGTCACATATATTTCTTAACTTCATGATGTGTACAATGAACAGAGCTGCCGATTTGTAAAGTAACTTTACATTATCCAAAAAATTCTTGTATTTGGCTTCATTAATATAAAATGATCACCAAACACAAGAATCATTTAGTCGTCGATTGTAATTCTACAGCAGGACTTGCCATCTGATAGTTTTCTTCTTAGAATATACATGTTTCTAAAACATAATAACACACATTGGAAAAGCACACAAGTCACATCAATATTCCAAATATATAATCCTCTGCAAAAATTAAATCATGAATGCCAGCTAAACTTCGCTACGTAATAATTTTGTTTTAATAACATATAAACAATTCTATGAATCTAAAACTATTTAAACTCGACAAACACCTGTAAAAATCACAGAGGAAAGAAAACGTCTTCTTGTGTCGTATGAAAATGCTCGAATGATCGAAATTTTGGTAGTATAATCGGCAAAAAGTTGCCGATTATTCCTTAATCGAGTGAAGTTCCCGATTAGTAACATTCCACATTGTCTCGATCATTCCATAATCGAATAACATTCCAGAAGTTCTCGATCATTCCATAATCGTCGAACCTCAACTTCATTCGATTAGTACATAATCGAGATAAAATTTCACATACTCAAATTAATCGAGATAATAGTGGCATTGGATACATCCCTGTTTCTACTTCAGAAAAAAAACACTGTTTGCCACAATAGCCAATCACTGAATGGGTTCTGCCGTATTTTAATCCACTATCACGTCAAATCTACGAATAGGAAAACATTGATTAGCCGTATTAGTAGTGAAATCCCTCATGTCAATCATCAAGACATTCGAATCATTCCGCCCGGGCGGAAAAATCACTCATCATGATATTCGAAACATTCCGCTCGGGCGTAAAAATCATTCGAATCATCTTGTCTCGGGCGAGAAAATCATTCATTTCATTCCGACAATTTCTAAAAAAAAAATCAGTTACGAGTTCTTTTTTGAATAATCGATTATTTTCAAGTAATCGAATTCATCGAGTGATTTCAATAATCGAGTGATTCACTAATCGTCACTCATAATCGCCCATCTCTACTCCCCAGTCTACTGGTCCGACGGGATGTAGATAGTCGACGAGACCGTCGACTTGTGATCGGGAGACAACCTTGGCGACAAATTTCCCACATTCCTATTTCTCGGGGGATTATTAGCGATTTCATTAATAAATGATCGAATGTTTGAAAAGAGATCTGTTGGGGGAATAATGAACTTGGAAACATTATTTTCGTTCTATCATGTTTTCAATTATTCTTTGTCTTCAATAATATTAGGAACCCCAGTTGGTAAGGCGTTCAGCTACTAATCAGAGGATTGGTGGTTCGAATCCGGGAAATGGACTTGACATAGAAAAGTAAAAAAGTAGTGATCTTGCGATCGGAGGGTTGCCAGCTTCGCTACAAAAAATACTAGAAAGTCGTCCAGAATATCCAACAAATTATACTGGCGTGTATACGGGACTGGTGCACGATACATCTGATAGGGGTCCAAAGTCCTGACACCTATTGAAGGCGTTGGGTGCCAGTTCAGGTGTTTCCTCGTCATCTGACCATGGTTCTAAAATAACGAGGTGCATGTATGAATGTGTGTGTGAATGTGTATGTGTTCCCGGGTCTTTCCTTCGAGATTGACCCCGAACCGTCGCCAATAGCCCACTGTGCAGCTCTAGTGCGACGTTAATTAACAAAACAAAACCAATCAATAATATTAGTTTTTTAAATTATATAATTGAACTTTTTTTTTATCTGATTCGCCGATTATCGTATCGGTTGTTCTATTTTCAAAATCCATTTCTCATACTTGGCGATTTATATAACTTCGAAAGGTTTCAAATAATTGTTTATATCGCCCGATTTTTACGCGTATGTGCAATTTTTATGCGTTTTATTAAATGTAGTTAGTTTATTTAAGAACAAGGGTGGCGCCAGCAAGGGGGCTGAGTCCCCCCCTCCCCATGTTCGTCCGAGCAAAACCGTAATTTTAATTGTTAAAACCAATTTTTTGTGAAACAAATCAAATTTACTTTTTTAATTAAATGGATCTGGGTCACAATCCCGACACATCGAAATCCCGACAATGCCATTATCTAAGAAAGACCATAACTGGCAAACCAAAGACTAGCAGTGGTCAAGTAGTTGCATGCGATGAGCTTTGATTCGATTCTATGAGTATGTGAGTAGCGTAGTGGTAGTTGGTAGGTGTGTTAGTGATTGGTGGGTTGTCAAATTCGTTCCCAAAAGCGCGACCCAAATGCATCCCCCGTATATATGAGGGTTGGTGCACGTGACATCCGGTCGGGAGTAATGTCTTTAATTAGACGATCTTCATCAAAACTTTCACAAACGAGAAGAGAAATCCGGTCGTGGTCCAAAATCCGAACGCCGATTGAGGGCGTCGGATGCCAGCTCAGGTGCTAAACTCGTCATCTGACCATAGTTCAAATATTCGAGGCAATGTTCGTAAGTCTTTCATTCGAGATAGATCACTAATATCCCACTGTGCAGCTCTAGTTCGTCGTCAATTCAACCCGACAAACCAAAATATAATTATTAAATTTTTAGCTATAATTTTTTAGTATTCATTTTATAGTTTTTTACACAAGATTTAATACTCGTATATAGTGTTTCACTCCACGAATACTAGAAATATTTGTATAATAATTTTAGTTACATTATTTGCTACATACTGTACAATAAAACCGCCCAAAATTTTCACACTTAAATTTATGTTTGAAAGTATCAACATTAAAATTTTAATATTAAACTAATAAGGAAACATATGGTTCAATAATTGAAACAACGTATCTTCATACACACGATATTCGATCATGCATATCATTGATATAGTGCCAAAGAAAACAATTGCAATTAAAAATGGAGAATGTAGTGGAATGTTTGAATGAATTTGATAAGTGTTTATATTTTAAATAATTTTTTTACGTGTTAGTAATTTAATTTAAATTCATTTTCATATCCAGTAAATACAAGAGAACCTTATTATATAAAAATGTTGATTATGATGTATTTTGATTTCAACGTCTCCACTGCTGTTTCATTCCTTCCTTTGTCCACCAATAATTCACTCATCAAATTAAGTTAACACGGCATTTTCTAATATACAATGTCAGAGTTAAAATAGTATAAGAATGAAATTCACGGACTCACAGGAGACTTCAAAAGTGTATAACTTAGTTCGACGTCAAATTGTCAAAGAAATCCAAGTTTAAAATGTATAAATATTAATATTTTGACTTTAAAACATACTTTTACTTTCGAATAATTCTTAAAATTCTTAATTTTTTTCTTAAAATTTTGTAGATTACTGCAGGGTACTATTCGCAGCTGTTGTTTTAAGTTTAAAAATGCTATTTTTAAAACTTATATCGTGTATAACGTTCGTTATTTATTAAGTTAAGTGCACTAAGAGGCAGTACCTTTGATTTATGAAATATAATTCACATGTTATTATATTTTTATAAAGTGGAAGGCTATTTTATTGATTTTCACCGGTAAAATTTACTGTCGATACTTGTAAAATAGGACCTGGGCAAAGATACATTTTAAAACTACAACTGAGAACACCACGTTGCATTTAACTATCGGCATTCCAAAAATGTATAAAAAATGAAAGAACCTAGTTTTTTTATAGCATTTTACACACAAAAAGGAGCTATGCAGAATTTCATCTGGGGGTCGTAAAACTTGACATCGACAATAGTGCCATCTTATCATTTCTTGTAATATGTTCTTATTGTGATGGAATGAAAGGGAAATGTGGCTTTTGACGCGGCGATATTGTCAACTTTGCGACTGGATGGAGGGTCTGTTTACAGCTTTTTGGTCCTGGGGGCATGTATACTGTTCAAACCGTGTTTCCTTTGTAATGCTTGCCCATCCCATTTCGTTGACCAAAGAATCCATTGTGAATCGTAGAATGAGACGATAGAATTTTCAGATTAGTTGCAGTTGGAACAAGTCAGCGTTCACTTGTGCGAAAGAAATATTTTATTTAGGAACAAAAACTGGTGCAAATACATGAAGTGGATGAAGAATTGAAAAATAAAGTGTGTTGCTGAAAACTTTCGATGTACGCTATTAACGATTTAAAAGAATCTATGAAAGCCAGAAATACTTTTTCGATAGTTGTCTTGTTTAGTCCAGCTATGTACTGATTTGGAATGCATGTGAGGTGGCCTCCAATATACTACAGCATGGTGAGCCTTTTTTTTATTTTCAAAATATAGCATTTCTTTTTTTTTAATTCATATAATACGAACTACGTTAATTAAAAAAATTCTTACGGTCCCATGAAGTTCGCGAACAAAGTTTGACTAAAGTACGATTTGTACAATTTTTGTAACTTACCTTCTTCTCACTGTGCTTTAAGTTTATGCAATAAGTAGTTCGGATAGTACTAAAATATCAAAACATATAAAAATCATACTTATTGATTTTAGACCAGAATAATTTAAAAAAAATTCAACCTGAAATACTAACTGTGTGTATAATTCCTATACAAAGTGCTACTATTCATCACGCAATGCATATAACTAACACGAAATATTATAGGCATCTTTATTCTTACACGTTCACTAAACAATTTGTATTAATACTTAATTTTTGACGTGAAACGCCTTTAAAATTACCTAGTATCAGGATTGAACACCATAATATTACACTTTTAGGATCCAAAGCGTGTACGTAGCTTGGATGGCAGACACTGCGTCAGGCGAAACAGTTTGTTTATCCTCATTTTACTGGATATGTTTTTGTTGGCGACTATCTATCCTATTTTTTATAATATTTACTAAATCCTTCCATATTAATCGGCTTATTCCGCGTCTAATTCTCAGTCTGGAAGTGTTTGGAAACCTTCTGAAAAAGTCGGGGGAACGTGATTGGTGGAGGCAGTGGCGGCTCTTTGAGTGTGAGGGCACAAGAGAAGTTCAAGAAGCAGATCGGGGTGCGTGTGGCAGGGCCGTTGCTAGGGACGATCAACAAAAATTTGACGTCTGAAAATTGGGATGAATTTCTTAAAATTCAGTAATTTCCCAAATCAGACATTCAATGTATTATTTCGCATGTCAAAGTTCATTTACTTATACTTATACGGGACTGGTGCACGATACATCTGATCGGGGTCCAAAGTCCCGACGTCTATTGAAAGCGTTGGGTGCCAGTTCAGGTGTTTCCTCGTCATCTGACCATGGTTCTAAAATAACGAGATGCATGTATGAATGTGTATGTGTTCCCGGGCCTTTCCTTCGAGATTGACCCCGAACCGTCACCAATAGCCCACTGTGCAGCTCTAGTGCGACGTTCATTACCCAAAACCAACCTTCCTTCGATATAGACCTCGAGGGATCCGTGGCCCCGAACATCCATCGTCGGCTGGCAACCAAAGTTCGAATACGGCTGAGAGAGTTTCGGTTTGGTCTGATAAACCAACGTCGCACTAGAGCTGCACAGGGGCTATTGGCGACGGTTCGGGGTCTATCTAGAAGGAAAGACCCAGGAACGATGCCTCGTATTTTTGAACCATGGTCAGATGACGAGGACAACACTGAGCTGGCACCCAACGCCTTCCATAGACGTCGGGACTTTGGACCCCGATCAGATGTATCGTGCACCAGTCCCGTATACACGCCGATAATTTGTGTGGATGTTCTGGACGACTTTTCCAGTATTTTGTAGCGAAGCTGGCAACCCTCTGATCACAAGATCATTACTTTTTGACTTTTTTTTGTCAAGTCCGTCGTACAGGATCGAACTAGGAATCCTCTGATTCCCAGCTGACGGCTTTATCCGCTGGGCCACGGAGGCCTACGGCTGAGAGAGACTGGACAAAAAATGTTAAAATGCATCTTTACTTGGGATCGAGGGGATGCCCTGTGAAGTAAAAATACGTCGTTCGAACTTATACTCCAATTTCTACGGTATGTATACGAGACTGGTGCATGTTAAATCTGATCGTGTCCCAATGTCCCGACGCCAATAGAGGTTGCGTCGGGTGCCATCTCAGGTGTTGTCCTCGTTATCTGTCCATGCTTCAAAAATGCGAGGCATTGTTCCCGGGATTTTTCTTCGAGATAGACCCCGACCGTCGCGAGCCTCCAGTTGCCTAGTGAATAAAGGAGTTGAGCTGGTAATCAGAGGATTGCTAGTTCGAAAACGTGCAATGGACTTGACGAAGAAAAGTAAAAAGTAGCGATCTTGCGATCCGAGGGTTGTCAGCTTCGCTACAAAAACACTAGAAAGTCGTCCAGAACATCCAACAAATTATACTGGCGTGTGTGGGGGGCTGGTGCACGATAAATCTGATCGGGGTCCAAAGTCCTGATGCATATTGAAGGCATGGGTGCCATCTCAGGTGTTATTCTCGTCATCTGACCATAGTTCAAAAACGAGGCATCTTTCCAGGGTCTTTCCTACGAGATAGGTCCCGAACCGCTGCCAATAGCCCACTGTGCAGCTCTAGTGCGACGTTATTTATTCAAACCAACCAAACTACCCTCCAACTCTAATATATTTCCTTTGTACAGCCCTACTACGACGTTATTTCTACCATCTAACCCTAATAAATCCAATTGTGCATACCTTACCAAGGGGCAACACTTCAGATAATAATATGTTTGCTATCCTAAAGTCTCCCCCAAAGTATTGTAAGATTCATATGTTTGTCTACTTATTACAAACAGGAACCAAATTATCAAACAGACAAATGAAACCCAGTCTTTAGAATTGTATGACACGGCCAAATCCTTTATTAACTCTAAATACATCACAACAAATGGTTATTTACCAATCCTGCACTATAAAAAATTTCCAAGTAAGATTACAACAAAGGGTGCTGGTGAAAATAATACCTACTCCATGTGCTGTATTTTTACAGTTTGCTGTAAAATAATTTTGCTGTACTTTTTAATCACACGTGCCGTGTTTTTATAGTTTGCAGTAAACTACTTTTGCTGTAGTTTTTCCATCATATGTATGCTGTAATTTTACAGTAGCTGTAAAATAATTTTGCTGTTCTTTTTAATAGCATGTGTTGTATTTTTATAGTTTGCAGTAAACTATATACTTTTGCTATAATTTTCCATCGTGTGTGCTGTATTTTTACAGTTTGTTATAAAATAAATTTGCTGTAATTTCCCTTGCTTATGTAGTGTTTTTACAGTAGCTGTAAAAACATTTTTTTAATTTCTCTTTATCTGTTGCTACATTTTTTTTTAATTACAAAGCATTTTCTTTTTTTATAGCACACTGAAAACTGTAGCAACTGGCGAAAAAAAAAGGAAATGTTTTTGCAGTTACTGTAAAAATTAGCGGAGGCTTTACTTTATGTAAGTGGAATAAAATTATAAGGCAACGCAATTCTGATCATATTCAGAGAATAGACAAACAATAATGGTGCGTTTATGAAAAGCTTTATTTGAAAAAGGCATTTAAACAGAGAAAACTATAAATTCAAATTTAATATGAGAATAATCGTTACATATAATTATGAATGTAAAAACACGAACAAATTATTTAGATAAATATTTATGACATCTAACACTCATACGAACCTCATCAAGTTCTTTCTTGCTACTCTGATCGTAGGTAGGTACAAAGAAATTGGTTTTACTTTAGAATGCACATTTCATCACAAACACCCTAACAACAATGTGTATTTCCATTAAAGGACTCTAGAATATTCGAGGAGGAGCGTGCATCACTGCAAATACAAACATGTCAAAAATATAAAAAAAATTATATAAGCATTTAATTTTAATAAAAAAATATGACATTTACCCGGTTAAATTTTTTTTTTAATATTCATAAATATCCCTTTTATTTTAAAACTAGAAAAGTTTCAGACAAATAGATGCATGTACAAAAGTTTTTGTTTGTTTGTTTTTTTGCGATTTTCGATTGGACTTGCATGTTTATTTTTGCATAGACACTATTCATTTGAAATGTTAATGATGGTAACTTTTCTCAAATACAAATGATTTTTTTTATGTTGCCATTTTCACAATGAAATTTTTAAAACCTGTGTTGATAAATTGCCATCCTACTAGGTCAACGAGTAGTTTCTATGCACACATTCCTGATGTGTAAAAGTGTGACTATAAATAAGGTTGCATTCAAACCAATGCAGTTACCATAATTTAAATATATTTTAAGTACTTAGTATTTTAAATATTTTAAGTTTTTTGGTGACATTATAATTAATTAATAATTATAATCTTAACTGAATTTACATTCTACAATTTAAATTATATTATTTGCTACAATTAGTTTTGTTAAGTATCTTATTATGTTAGTACATGTGATACAAGTAAATGGCAAGTAGTTTTTATAACATATGGACCATCAAAATTACTAAAACAAATATTTATTTAAAAAATCTGCGAACTGTTCATAACCTTATCGAAAAATTGAGCCATCTTTCCAAAGTTCTTACTTGAAGAATTTTGTCGACTGTCATCAATATTTAAAAAATTGCATATTAGTTTATTTCAAGAGCTACACAGTGAGCTATTGGCAATAGTTTGAGCCATCTCGAAAAGACCGGTAAACACTGTCTTGTATTTTTTAGCCATGGTGAGATGACGATTACAAAACATGAGCTGGCACCCGACGCAATCTAAATTGGCGTCAGAGCTTTAGACCACGATCAGATTTAAAGTGCACCATTCCGGTATACACACCGATGGAAACTGAAAATAATTTAAGACGACTTTCGTAATTTAGTAGCGAATCTAGCAATCCTTCTATCACGAGATCGCTACATCTTTACTTTCCTCATGACAATTCGAACTCGCAGTCCTCTGATTGCTAGCCGGGTGCTGTACCTCGAGACCACCGGCCTCCTCCAGTACTTTTTAAAGAGGAGTAAACTGAAAAAAAAAACATAAATCAGTAAAAATATTAATATATCAACAAGGGAACAAATCGAACACTAAGGAGTTTGATGTAAAACAACTTTAACACTACAATTATTTTAAGCCAACTACTAAAATTTTAATATCTATAAACTTAATTTTGTGGCATACAAATATTTAAAATAACTCTACGATTAAATCACTCGAATAATTCATATAAAGTCCACTCAAATAATTAGAGGCATTTTCAAAACATGTAATTAAAATTATTTAATACAATTAAAAAGCAATACACAAACTCCATTACTGAAATCAATTTAAAGGGCCAATATTAATGAGTGTTTATTTTTCAATACAAGTAATATTACGATTTTTTTAAAATTCGAAATAAGATGTTTCGAATAACATTTACTTATTAGTTTTTAATCATTTAAGAAATAAAAATGCAAAATTTAAAACACATAATTCAATAAAAAAAAATATGTTTATATACATTTAGTCTCCTTCTAAAAACAAGTAACGAATGTAAAAGTATCCCAGAAAATATTTTAAGAATATTTATAATCAATAAAATTTTAATAACTGTATACTTGTATGCCACATGTGGCTCAAGGTTTAAAAGTTTCAGATTTGATCGAATTCAATATAATTGCTCATATATAAGCGAGAATTAAGATAAGCTGAAATGTTTATTTTTGTGTGAAAAGACTAATAAGATAAGATATGGCAATACTTTATCTCACTTAAAAAAGATATTTTGAACAATTTTATGAATGTGCGTCGAGTTCCCTGTGATATTTTTTAAATATTTATTTTTTGAAATGTTTGTTAAACGTTTGGTTCTTTAGGCATTTATTTCAGGTTTTTTTACACCATTTTCCTAAAATACAGATTGCTTCTATTCGTAAATCATCAAAGCTAGTTAAATCTTGCAAATCGAACAAACAAATATAAAAATTTACTTGGATTTTAAAACATTGACAAACGATCTACACTAATGTAAATTGGCTTTATTCTCATTCTCTTATATAACTGTACTTTCCGTTGACATATATATAAAAAATCTACAAAGAGCTTCCAAGTCTAGTACTTAGATTACTCGAACCCCGATCAGTAGGATTTTGGTTTGGTTAATTAACGTCGCACTAGAGCTGCACAGTGGGCTATTGGCGACGGTTCGGGGCCTATCTCGAAGGAAAGACCCGGGAACGATGTCTCGTATTTTTGAACCATGGTCAGATGACGAGGACAACACCTGAGCTGGCACCCAACTCCTTCAATAGACGTCGGGACTTTGGACCCTGATCAGATTTATCGTGCACCAGTCCCGTATACACGCCGTAATTTTTTGTGGATGTTCTGGACGACATTCTAGTATTTTGGTAGCGAAGTTGGTAACCCTCCTATCGCAATATCACTACTTTTTAATATTCTTTAGTCTAGTCCATCGCAAGGTTTTGAACCGGGGACCCTTGAATTCCCAGCTGACGCCTAATCCAGTCGGCCACGGAGGCCTCCCGATCAGTAGGAAAACGTAAGGAAGTCGTGGTAGTTCCGTTTGAGACAGAAAGTCTTTTCATAAAACAACATACAGAAGTATATGTGGGCTTTAAATTGTCTATATTAATAAATTGCTTGTCACTTACCATAAATATTGGAAATTGTCTTTATTTGATTCTATATTTATAGCACATAATGAAATCCTGAACGATATTTACTAGCAACACAGCACGGAACAACAAATCTTCCTTGGCACACTAAGCGTTTCAAAGCAGGCACCAAACAAATGGCCTTTCTGCGCATGCCAAAACCTCAGGTAAGCTCCTGGTAGTAAACTTCACTGCAGTACTTTGTGGCTTCAAGTAAGAAACTGGTACACGATAAATCTGATCGGGGTCCAATGTCCTGACGCCTATTGAGGTTGCGTCGGGTGCCAGCTCAGGTGTTGTGCTCGTCATCTGACCATGGTTCGAAAATACGGGGCATCGTAACCCGGGACTTTCCTCTGAGATAGTCCCCGAACCATCTCCAATAGCCCCCTGTGCAGCTGTAGTGCGAGGTTATCCGAAGCTAATTCGTTAATAATATCACATGGTAAGAAATTGGAGCAACGTGCGCTGTATTTATGTGGAGAAAAGGTTGTGTATTTGTGTAGAGTAATTTTTGACAGACTATCATTTACAGACGGTTATCAGACTAGATTTAAACACAAGTTCTTGTCTTGTAAATAAATGTATGTATGGTTTGATAAAATTCTGTTCTTATTTCCAACATAATATATTCTGCTTTTTCAATGTTTCGTACATAAATGTATATATTATTTAAATTCTGTTTTATGTTTTTTAAGTATTGCTTTTTATTTAAGCCATTTCTTTTGTCACTGTGTTACAACAAACCGTACTATATTCCTATAAATACGTCATGTTTTTAAAAACAACTCTAATTAAAACAACACAACCCTTCATAAGTGATTTAAATTTTCTCTCTATTTAAAAAAAAAAGTAAGCCCTAAGGGGAATTTTCAGTTCTTTCAATGTTTTATTCAGATCGCATCTCAAAATGTAAAAGTCCCCCCTGTAAACTTGAAACCTTAAAAGTTGGGGATTTCGAGTTTTAAAAATCCCTGAGTTGGGAAAATTTATGCCTCAGGAAAATTAATATTATTAGCAAATGAAAGCGACGGAAGACTAAAAATTGCCCAGCTTGTATTAAGATGAAACTTAAATTAGACCTCAAAACAGAACACTGCATTGGAACATGCGTGCAACAAATCAATACTTTCGAGAGAACTGTTTAATATTACCTATGAAAAAGCTGACAAATGTCTATAAGTTGGAACTGGGAATTTTTTTAGCACTGTTGCGTTGTGAATTTCGAATCGTTAAGTGTGGTCTGGTTAATCAACGTCGCACTAGAGCTGCACATTGAACTACTGGCGTTGGTTCGAGCAAAGCGCCCTTGATTGGTTATTGGTACGTATTTACTTACTACATAAAGGACGCTTTGGTTCGAGGCCTTTCACAAAGAAAAGACCCGGGAACGATGTCTCATATTTTTAACAATGGTCAGATAACGATGACAACACTAGAGCTGGTACCCGACGTCCTTAAGTTGGGAATTTTGAATCGTTCACGTTCGGAATTTCGGATCGTTAAGTTGGGAAATTTCTTGTCCCAACATCTCAAAAATAAATTTGTGTGACGGCACTGCCAGTAATTATTTATATAACTAAAAAAAGTATTGTTGTTAGGACACATTGTCATTGTCTACAGTGTATGAAGCCGGTATTGTTTGCGAAGCAAACTAAAGAGGATTGCGTAGCAATCCTCCGGGGGTTGGCGAAGCGTTAGCGGAGCAGGGGGCGGAGCCCACTATTATATAATAAAAAAGTATTATATTATGATGATTTTTTAAATATTTGTTTTTATTATTAATAACTCACAAATAAACCCCCTTTGTACAGTTCTAGTGCGGCGGCTTTTCCATCCAAAAATAACTTTTCCTATTAGGGCATCCATTTATGGTAGGGTTCGAAATTAGCGGGAGCACAGATAGACCTAATTTTTTTTTTGCAGAGCACCGAAATGTTTGATTTGGGTGCACCTTACTTTTCTGTAATTTTTCTTTTTTTAATCAGCAATTTGATACCGTGGTTACTCCGATTTGGATGACAGAAAATAAATTATTTGCAGATTTATTGCCGTTTTAATAATGTTACACGCTCTTTCTTTAGTTTCATTGCGTTTATTATTTGGTTATCATCAGCTAATAATTGTGGCTGGTTTAGCGAAAATCGGCATTTCAGAATGACTGTTGATTAACTGATATATAATTGCGATACCAAAGCTTTTGACGAATCAAACAGAAAATTGGATTTTTATGCCAAAAAATTTTGTTTCTAAACTAAGCCACAAAATGTTACAACAGCGTTATAGTAATAAAAAAATTTTTACTTATATAATTTTGGATTTTTTGACCAATTGACAGCCTCTGTTTTAACTCGTCCTTTCCGTCGGGCAAGGCAATATTGAGGCCGAAGGGAGCCGGCTTACTGTATTCTCAAAGAACACAATTGTTTATCGCCCCGGTTGTCGTGGGCCGCAATTGGAACTTTCCGTCGGGCATATGTTTGTTACGCTGTTAGGACCACACGCGTTGTTCAATTTTCTTCAAACTTGGCATGAATGTTCCTTGAAGTCATTACAATCGACGTGTATGGTTTTTTTTTCGCGAGGTCTACTGTTCCCAGAATTACTAGTATAGCATGCTTCTAAAGTTTACTCCTTTGAGAATTGAAACACTTTTCTTAAATTTATTTTTCAAAAGGAAATATTTCTCAGAGACTCGTTTATTTTTGCTTTTTTAAATTTGCTTGAGAGGATTTTCCATTAAAACTACAATTCTCTAAAATGCATTTAATATAGTTTTTTTTTACCGAAAAATTTACTATAAATAAATTTATAAAATTGTTCTTTTACAGAAAAACATGTAGACTATGAATAATAATAAAATTATACCTTTAGTATTTTAGTTAAACCAAACTCAATTCCAATTTTGTGTGGATCCAATAAAGTATCTTTTAGATACGAGAGGCTGCTTTCCTTGTTTCAAAACTACCGCCACCAGCATCTCGCGAGAATGCATCACTAAAAGGGAACTCACGGAGGAGTGTACGCGTCCTTCCCAGGAAAATAACACATTTTCAGTTCAACATACCTAATTAAATAGAGAGAATATATTTATACTTGTATTCATTAACATTTGAAATCCCCTCCCAAATGTGCCGTCGTTTTGATAATTGATATACTTCTCTAATCACGTTAATTCGATAGTTATGTATTATAATTAGTACTTAATAATTTATACTTATTAATAATAAGTTCAATTTTATATTGAAAAGAAATTTCAGTCAGCGACAAGGTTCGAACACATGTTAATGCATGGACTCAATTGCTTCATATGGATTTAAATTTAATTAAATCTTTCAATTCGTGTCTAACTTAATATTTTGTAATTTATTGCAAATAAGAACCCCTTTGTCAGGATAGCTTTTAAACATTTGCTAGCGTTCTTTGTTTCTTATCATCCACACTTCCATTCAAATGAATCCTTTTTTAAGCTGCAAAACTGTGCAATCCTGTCAATTAAGAAATTTTAAAAAACGTATACACATTTATATCACCATAAATATACTATCATGCGTTCCCATTAGAAATTAGAAACAGTGTGCGTCGTGAACAAATGAATGGAAGAAGCGTATTTGTTATCGGAACGCAGCCCCGAACACCGGATTGTGACGTCAGGGACTCACGTCTCCAGACCGCCCTGCCTGGTGGGAGAAAAGCATCTTGGCGTGATAATTGTTCCAGCTTTGGCGATATTGATAAGTTTACTATTTCAAAACCCTGTGGAAGGAATGGCCATTGAACTTTTTAACAGTCATCAGGACTGCATTTTTTTTTTTTTAAATGGCATTGTAATTGTAGCATGGAGAAGAGCTCGTATTTTCGCAATACATTGTGACGATGGTATGAGATATTTAGAGTGTTGTACTATATCAGACAATATAGATAAAAATTCAATATTTATAAACGATAGAAAAGATATACGTAATTATGACACTATCATTTTTTCTCTCTAAATATTCAAAATATATAATTAGTTTTATTGTTTAAAACCTTAAAGAATATTTCACGATGTAAAAACATGCAATCGATTCATTGATATAAAAATTAAAATTAATTTATTTCTTTGATTGAAATTCACAATTTTAATATTATTGTAATTATAAAACTTCTTTTACGAATATCTAAAAAATTACATTATACCATCGTGTGACATAGGTGAGGTAAATGGTCAACCAGGTTGGCCATTTATTCACCTCCGTGACCTTTGTAACGCGTGGGGCCCAAAAGTATTCACGAACAAAAAGCATTTTGAACAGTAAATGACAAATAATATGGCATTTAAATATTCCAATGTGCAAATTTTTTGCAGCTGTGAATGTAGTTGCCCAGTAGGGAATCACTATGTCATGGAGTTGTAATAGATGCAAATTGGTATTTATTATGCAAAATCTTCGAGGAAAAACTTCACAGCACCATTTAAAAAATATATTGGTTGTGTTTAATTAATACAATAAAAATATTTATATTAATATTATAACTCCATGACAAAATAAAAAGTTTCGACGCTATTGTCTAATACTATATTCACATTTTTTTTTTTTACAATTATCTATCACACGACACGGACAAACAAATTCATTCTGACTCCCCCTGACGACCATGCCAATCAGTTGAAAGTCGATAAAAACAAAAATACATCAATTTAAAACACCCATATGCTGTAAGCTTGAATCTCCCGATGAAGAGTGAATGAATGCAATACAAGGTTGTAGCATTTAGCGTTTTATTTCCTCACCGCTAAACAATTATTGCGCCAAGATGCTTTTCCTCCATCAGGCAGGGCGGTCTAGAGTTGCTAGTGCATCAGGGTGAGTTTTTCATAAAAGTGACGTTGCAGTCACTTTGAAGTCAATTATATACCAATTAAACAAAATTTTATGTGATGTAAATGGTACCATTTGTATTATTTTTTCGAAGGACTTTTGTTTGTAAGTGAATTTGAAAATCAGGCAACTTTTCCATTTAACATTCATTAAGACAGACCTTTATTATTTTTAAAAACTATTTACACCGAAGCGAGCTATTCAGTAGAACAAAATAAATTAGATTAAAATAATAAGATTTTTTTTAATGGTTAAGGTATTCCGCGAGGAGGGTATGGGTTCTTTATGGTTTCTCATGGTTATTTGTACTTGCTTTTACTTCAGTTTGCAGAACGGGCTTCGAATTGCTTTAATATTGTCCCTGCTGCAATTTCTCTGTGATGAAATTAGGAGGGTGTATTATGGAAAATTACGTAGATGAACGTTACACAGACGTGATCATAGAGATTATGTGTAAAATTATCAGAGTAAAAAAAATCTCTTAATTTTTTTTTTCATTTTATGCTGTGTAATTAAGAAATTCTCGGAAAGAGCAATTGCCCTATAGCTAGATCCGCCGTTGGCGGCTGGCCACGGAGTTCGATTCAGGGGCCACGTTGTCGTGTGGATCTGAGTAAAAAGCAACGTGATTGAAACGGGACTAGAGACAGAAATTCCGGGTTCTTTGACACCTCGTCTCCTCACTCGACATCCTGGAGGAAGGGGAGGGGGGGTCGAAATAATTTTCCACACAACCCCCTTTGACGGATCAGGGGGGGGGGATTTTTCATTTCATTCTCCCCTTTCTCTTCTTTTACCTTTTCCCCCTTTTTGGCGAGATAACGCAACTTCCCTTCCCCCCCCCCCCCCGGAAACAACCGAATGGGAAAGGGGGGGGGGGGGACGCTACGCACGCGCCTGACCTACTTCTACCTTTCAACACAGCTGTGAAGTCCGATCCCCCATTCGTGTTCGAAAGTGTGTGGAAACCTACCTTACGGAATCCCCCCCCCCACCTTCGTTTTTTCTCTCTATGCCCCCCCCCCCTATTCATTCAGTGTGTGTGTGCGTGTGCGTGCGTGTAACGGGCGACCCCTCCGCAGCTGCTCTCCCTCTTGTACCTCCGCTTTCACTCCTTTCTTCCTCTTCCTTTCGAAGGAGAGATCTCCTTTTTCTTGGTGGTTAAATTCTCTTCCGGAAGAATACGGGGGAAAGGGATCGACGACCCCTTTCTTCGGATCGACGACCCCCCCCCCCCCCTTCCTCTCCACTTCCGGGTCAAAAGGAAAGGAGGGAAGAACACCTGAGGGAAGAAAGAAGAAACGCTCACAGGTGGAGGGAGGTCGAAGATCTCTTTCTCTTTACCTGCGGAGATTCCTCCTCCTCCTCCTCCCTGCAGAGTTCACCGATTCTGCTTCCTCAGCGGCAGGATTCCCATCTGAGGAGGCATGAACATCCGTCGAATTGATTTGCATGCCAGGATCAACAACTTAAGACCAAAGTGACGAAACAGACGCCTGCTCTATGCTGCGAGTAATTATTTCGTCAAACAGGAAATTCATTTTGTCGTTTTTTTTTATGAAATTTATTTCGTTAAAACTGAGGACGATTTCAAATGAAAATCGACTGCATGATTTCGAACCAACGATCTTTTGGTCCGAAATCACACTCACTATCAAACGGGTCAGAAAAGCTCTTTTGAAATGTGCCAGTATATGTAATAGAATCAAAAACGAGCTGATACCACTGGAAAATAATCGAAGTAAATGACTGTTATTAAAAATGTGAAGATTCTTATTTCGTCAAAAGTCACGTGATTCAATGACGAAACGATTGTCAAGATGGAGTTCTGGACGATCGCTGAATGATCAAAACTGAGAGTGAAGACGACTGTTCTCAAATCAACCCCCGGAATATCAAATCGAACTTTTTTACATGCCCTAAAATCCTTGACCTGGAATGGCATTAACATGAACCACACCAATAAATATTGTATTAAAACATATGAATAAGTAACGGGTATTCTAACTATTCTGTACGCAATATTTTTTCCAGTACTTCAACTGGTTTCATGGGGCACTTCAGAAAGATTGTGGATGTTTCCGAGGCCTATTTGGATCAAAAATAACATGACGTAATAAATGAACACTCTCCCCCCCCCCCCCCCCCCAAAAAAAAAAAAAAAAAAAAACATTCTGTCAAACCATTGGGCGGCGTGTTAGGTGCATGGTCAGGGGGACAATTGTTTATCTTGTAAACCGATTTCATAAACCAAGTAACCTTTTTCATAATTTACAATTGTCCATTTACAAACTTCGATTTATTTTTATTTTAATCCTAGGTTATACAGTTTAAATATTTAAAAAAAAAATTTTTTACTTAAATGCAATGCCATTGTATTTAATTATAAGCAGCCAAATTGTTTCGTTCGGTTATGCCGATGTTTATATATCTATATTTGCAAAATTAATAAAATGTGTTGTATTACTGAATAAATATTTAAAATAACATTTATTTATGAGTTTTTAAGACGTAAGAATAATGCTCATTCGAAACAAAAACGTTAGTTGAGCAGTGTGCAACGTAATAAAAAGTTAACTTGCTTTTCTGTCAATCTAAAAGGAATTTTTTCTAAATATTCCTTTGAATTTGGTTAATTTGTGAAATCTTTTTTTCCTTACACAGAATATTTTGGGGAATTTTTTTTTAATGTTTTTATTTTGTTGTTTGTAACTTTTATTATACAAAAAAACCGTTTTCCAACACGAAATGTTTTTTTTTTTTTTTTTTTTTTTTGTAAAAACAATTCTTTAAAATAATGAAAAGTTAGACGAAAAAACCCAAACACAAAAACAAACTAACTGAAAACGAAATGACCAGTGGATGATTTAATAAAAAATACATACTAAATATGTCGAAATTAATAAAGACAAAAAAAATATCTATTGCCAAATGTGGCCTTAAAAAAGCAATCTGGTTCAGCCTTTGTGAAAAAAAGACCCGGCTGTATAGTATAGTGGAAGGTGAGCCGCGTCAACTAGGTTGACCATTTAGCTACTCCCCCTTTGTACCGCTTGGGGCCGAAAAGTATTTACGTATCAAACTTTAAGTTACCAGTGTGACCTGCACATACTCTACTTTTTTTCTATGTAAAATTGCTCGAATTTGAGAACGCAGAAAATTCTACTCGGCTCGATAGTAAAAAAAATTAAGAAATTACAGTTTTATTTAAATTGCCAGCTGGTCTTATAAGTAACGCCATTTTAATTGGGAATTACCTATAACTTTTTTGGATAACTTTTAATTCTAAAATTATGTCACTTATATATTTTTTATGAAAAAATTTGGTCACTACAAGTAGATTGGGTGACAAAATTCGCAGCAATTTGTTTACCCGAATATTTTAAAACTTTTGAAGTATACTTTTGAAAATCACAGTATTTGCTTCAGCAGAAAAACAAGAGACGAGGTTTTCCCATTTAGCCCTACTAGCTAAAGAAAAGTGCAGTTAAGTATCGATGATGGTGTTAAGGTATTTTCTAGAAGGCAGCCAAGACATTTATCGTTATTTTTAACTTCAATAAGAAAGATCCTCTCAAATCAGCTTTGTTGTATATATATATATATATATATATATATATATATTTCTTTATTAATCTCGCCCATTCAATTATATTGATTATGTCATTAGTAAAAACATACGAAACCGGTTGATATTCTTACTGCAAAACAATTGATAGTGTGATATTTAGGTTATATCTGGGAATATGTAAGCAAACATATATTACATACTTGCTAATATTTCGAAAATCAAATCCGTACAATTTATTTTTACAAAAATGTTGCATGAATTGTATTGTATAACATTACAAAAGTCTGTAGTTTAAAAAACAAAGAATGTTTATTGCTCATTTTGCTTCTAATTTACTACCATCCTAATGACATTATTTAATAGACATATAACATTTTGGTAGAAAAAAAGTTAAGCATTTTTAGCAACAGCATACAAAAATTTAAATCATTCACCATATTTTTATTAAAGATTCTGTTGTTTTTAGAGATTCTGTTGTTGAGTGTTCAAGGCTCCTTTGATGATTTTTCTAAAATTTGAAAAAAATCCCTTCAAATTTCCTTACAGTTTTATACGTTAATCATACAAACTGTCTAAAATCCATAAATTGTACAAACAGTATACATGGCCGTAGGTGTAGGTGTATAATACAAGAAAATATAGAGATATTTGACTCGGAATAAAAAAAACCAGTCTATCCTTTAATGGTTCAAGGTTTAAAAAAAAGTACGTATTAGTTGACTTCTACATTTTTATGGAATTAAGTTGCAGGTTGAAAAATAAAACAATTCCGCATCCCCCCCCCCCCCCCCCCCTTCTTGCCCTACCACTGAAATAGTGTTTGACTACAGCAGTGATTGTCTGGCTACAGGCCTGCTGTGTCAGAGATATCAAAAAGAAATTCTGGCAAGCATCTTGTTAAAATCATGTCGAAAGACAAGAGTATAGTCGTAAAATCGTGTCAAAAGACAAGAGACACAATAAAGCTTCCGAATGGTATTTTTGCTTCTGGGAAAGAAATCCTGGAAGAATTGTTTCGGGTTCATTCAGAGAAGTGTTCGCAGCAGCAACTCCTACTCTTACTGCGCACACCTGTGGTCAGAACAATTGGAAGGCTACAAAGAAGGTGGTTACCCATTACAAAGTTGTATGGGCAATTAACACTCACAAAACCTTCTCTGGTGAGAATGATATAATCTCGGCCCTTCTGAAAGAAGGGTTATTTGTATTGCCCCCTATACTTCGAAGATTTTATAGAGCTTGTACTGCGCATGAACATGTTCCTATCTCTTGGAGACAACCAAAAGTAATATTCACTCGTCTCCGAAAATTGAAAAAGATCATTACTACGAGCCCAAATCCTTCAGACCTATCAGCCTTACGTCTTTTTTGCTTCTTGAAAAACTAATTGACAGCCATATCAGGGAGACTGCTTTAGGTGAAACTCCACTTTCAGTTTCGCAGCATGCCCATCAGCCTGCTAAATCTATTGATAGTGCCTCATACAGATGTTGAAAAGCTGTGTAACAATGAGGGTGTCTCTGAGTTAATCCTCAGAAAACCAACAGTTGCTTTCACTAGAAAAAGACTTGATGTGAATATCAAGTTTTTTGACCAGGCAATTATTTATTCTAATGAAGTCAAATTTTTGGGAATTTTCTTTGACACAAATCTCGACTTATTGCAAAAAATCGGTATATATGAGATGAAGTAATAAAGGGAACATTTAAAAAAACTCTACTTTTTCTTCTTAGATTAAAATTAGTACCTATTGATACAACTTTACCAAAGAGTTTAATTACCAGGAGTAATAAATAATTGTTAACAAAGCAGTGTTTATAAAAAAAAAATTAAACAATTATTTCACCAAGTGGACATATCACCAGAACCTGATTTAATTATGGTAATTTGTATGTTGTATTTTATGTAATGAGTTCAATGTAGATTTTTATAAAATATATGTTATAGACCACCTACAAGGGCGTCATTTAAGCATTTATGTTTATACTAGTTATGTAAATAAATTTAAGCAACAATAAACTGAGTTTTCACGTACCTTGATCTAGGTCGTCATTAGCAAATACAATGAGCAAAAATAAAATTATTATAATTTGGGGAAAATATACTTAATACAAAGCATCGGCGGGTCTTAGTATAATTTTAATTAAAAACCTTTTGAGATTAAGAAGTCGAATAACCAGCTAAATTTCGAAGCCTCTGACGTGTTGAATTTCGAACGAGAATTGTTTAACATCGCTTTCTTGTTCTCACCGCCATCCCTCTTGAAATGTGAGTTCCGGTGGTGCCAGATTGGGAATGGAGACTCCGAGTGGTCAGAGAGGAGGCGGGGCGAAGAGGGAGGATCCGTCTTTGGCACCTCCCACCGGTTTCCGTGGAAACCGATCCGTCGGAGGATTCCTCTGGAGCCCCCGAGGAAAAGCCGACCTTTGCGAGGAGGAGATTCCTTTCAAAACAATTTCGCCCGAAACAAGTGAGAGGGAAAGTACTCGTCATTGCTGAAAATCGTTAGTGAATCTGTAATAAGAATATCTAAGAAAAAATACAATGTTGCGTGTATCGCCTAGGACAGGGGTCGGCAAACTCATTAGTCAACAGAGCCAAATATCTGCAGTACAACGATTGACATTTCTTTTGAGAGCCAAATATTTTAAACTTAAACTACATAGGTACATTGTTATTAACTTAATTAGGGTGCTCCTAAGCTGGCCTTTGCTAAAAACGTCCTCAATCTGACTGAGGTGCGTTCGCTGAGGTCGACCCCTTCCAACTCTCCCATCCACACACCAAGCCTTGTGTGTACTTGTTTCGTCTATCTCCCTTTCGTTCATCCTCTCTCCGTATGTCCAAATGATCTCCACACACCTTTTGCAGTCCTCGACACTACATCTTCTTTCACACCACAACGCTCCCTAACATTTAATTGAAGTTTTAAGTCTTCGTTAAACTATAGGTACTTTGAATAAATATTGATATCATACTTAATAACGATATTATTTAGTGATAAAATTAAATTGTAAGGTATCCATAAAATTAAATCATAACAATGACTGCAAAAACTAATGTGAACAATGAATGGCCTTGGATCTCCTTGGAAAGTATGGGTAAGTCAAATTCGTATGTCATTTTTAAGACTACGTGTGCGCCTGCACATGGTATTTTGTGCAAGAGCCACACTCAAGGGGCCAAAGAACCACACCACATGTGGCTCGCGAGCCGCGGTCTGCCGACCACTGGCCTAGGAGGACATCAGTTCGAAGGCGTCACATCTCACCACTCGCATACGAGTGCGTACACGCGGGATATATATTCATATTTTTGCCTCGGGTAGTCATTTGAACAGTATTTTCTTCTTCTTTTTTAAAAAAAAAATAGCATGTAAAATGCTTTAGAATTTCATATCGAAAGCAAAATAGTGAGTAGGCTTTATCTGACCAGCCGTATTCTCTTTCGTTGGAAAAATCCGCACTTTTATGTGAATCAACAATTAGGAACCTGAAAGAGGAATCACCGTTCGTTTCTTTCTCGTTCAAACGTCACACTCTTTCTTTCTCGAGATCTCCTCCCCCCACATTTCCGAGCATCTTTAACGCAGTCGGTTAACCGATTAATGAAGAGACATTTCGGCTGCATTATGAGTATTAGTAGTAACTACGGTAATTCTTTTGGTTAAAAAACAACCTTTTTCGTAAAGTAGGTTTTTATTAAACAGCAGAGATCCTAATTACATCAAAGCAATATAACATACTCTTTGGGCACCTTTCTCGATTTAGCACTGGCAAATTTCTGTCTGTGGTAGGACTAAGTTATACTTTGCGCAATTTTTCAATGCATATAATTGAAAGATCTGACAGCCTTTCTCCTAGTCTAACTTAAATAAGTTTATATTTACTAAAACTTCGTTCACCTTTGCCACACTTATTGTACTGTGTTAGCAGACTGACTGAATTGGTGAAAGGGCGATGCCGGTTTTTTTAAAAATAAAACCAAACAAATCACATATATCCCTAAGTAGTTTGATAATGTCTATTATTGATGTTTAGTAAAAATTATACCAACTGAACGTACAAACAGTTATAGTTTTTTCAGTGCAGCATTTGATTTTGCCCCTCTTATTTTTGAACCGTGGTCAGATGATAAGAACAACATATGAGCTGGTATCCGACACAACCTCAGTAGGTCATTGGACTTGGATCAGATTTAAAGTGCACACTTCTGTATCCGCCGGTATATAAGAATTTAACATTTTATATAAGAGCGATCACAGCGGTGTTAATTCGTAAAATTGGCGAAAATTTCTTTTAAGTACTGATGATTTTAAATTTGCGTATAATCCCCTAAAATGATCAATTGATGCACATTTTAATATAGCAAAAAAACTACAAAGAGGAAAATCACGAAATTTCCGATAGCATATAAAACGGTTTTTTGAATCCATCACTATCAAAATATAATATGGTTGCTATTCATAAATTTTTGAATATTAATATCCTAATTTAAATAAAATTAATATATATATAGTATAAGTAGTGAAAGATAGTATATTTTATTTGGGTCGTTCAGTTGTAACACAGATAAAAAAAATCGGCTCAATTAAATTGTTATTTCGGGTGAAATGATGAAAAGTTTAAAATATTCATATTGGGTGTTGCTATTGGAAATTTTAAAGTTGATGCGGATACAACTTTTAAAATAATATAAGCTTTCAATGCCATTTGGCATTCAAGCAAACTCGCAAGAGTTTAGAAGAGACAAGAACAAACAAGAGTTTTATTTTCATTTTCTGCAAAATGCCTTATTTTTATCGACATCATATTACAGGCTAATATTAGGAAAAGCGTTTTTAATTATTAATTTTTAGAGATTTATTTTTATATTGCAAACTATATATATATATATATATATATATATACTATATATATATATATATATATATATATATATATATATATATATATATATAATATATATATATATATATATATATATATATTACAAAAACATCAGTTTATACGCGACAGCATGTAAAATCGTAAATATAAAAATTAAAAAATAATAGGTTAAGATATCTCCATAACTACTCAAGGTAATTGAATAAATTTAGACAGGGTATAAAGAGACCGATATTCGACGGGCTCGATAGCTAAAAAAGTCGCACAGCTCTTATTTCACAAATTGACACGAGCAACGCCGGGCCATATAGCTAGTGATAAAATAAAAGTACATTAATGACTTTGTAATATTTAAAATATAATTAAATTATTTAAAATATAATTAAACTAGGGGGCTCTGCCCCCTGCTCCGCTGACGCTCCGCCAACCCCCGGAGGATTGCTATGCAATCCTCTTTGGTTTGCTTCGCAAACCAATTCTCGCTTCGCTCGCTATAAGGTGGGACACAATAATAATGTGTCCTAGCAAAAAAACATTTTTAGTTATATAAATCAAATTTGAAACTCAGAAAGCTGAAATTTTTTTCAAAGGTATAATAAGAATGTAAACAAAAAACATGATTAAACTGACTTGTGAATGCTTTGTTGATAAATTACAATTTCTAATGACATAACTGTTTGTTTGAAATGCAACATTTGACATGAAATATAATTAAAAACTACATATAAACATTGCTGTTGGCAGATACTACGTAGAAATTCGTAAAAGTTTCCCTAAATTTTCAATTTTATAGTTTAAACAGAAAATTACTTACGTTAGAACCTTTAAACACACAATTGTATGTCTCTGAATGTGTAGCTATTATCGAAACACGGTTAAATGATCGCACTGTTGAAAGACCAACATACACATCGCCTACAACTAATTACAGGTTTGGATAAAACTAAACAGATTTCTTTGAATGTTTGGCCTTGTGACTTATTAACAGTCATAGAAAAAGCTAAACGGATTGGAAATTATTTTCTTCTGAACGAAAAAGGCATATTGTTGTCCGATGGAAAATCAATCTGTTAAAAAATCAAGATCATCATACAGTTATTTAATTGGATCTTGTATTGCTAGATAACTGAACAACCATTTTGCAAACTCCCTTTCATGAAGAAGAGCACGCATATTTTCGGATACCAAAACATGAAATTCAGTCCACAAAGCATGCTTTTTCCAAGCAGCTAGCAATTGTCAAAAACACGGGAACTTCTAGGAATTACAGGTAACACTTGACGAAAAATTTCCGCCTAAGAGCACAACTTTTCCACCAAATGGCTCAGAGCACATGAGTCAAATCTTGCAAAAGTCTGTCAACAGCCAAAAAGGCCTATAAATAGGTGCCTCATCCCAAATAATTACTTTGAATATTCGTGCTTCAGGTGTATTGGGTTTTTAAATTACAGGTTATTGTTGCTCTCAAGATAAGGGTTTATCTTAAAAGTTATATGAGCAGTTCGTCCTCCACTTAACAAATGTAGCAGCAATTCCAGTAGATGCAACATGTGTTGCTTGGGTCTCCTTTCCCGTGGCCCATTTTATATGCAATACAGTAGAATACAGAAAAGTCTTTCCTGTTCCTGCTGGCCCATCTAAAAAAAAGTTTAGACGTCTTCTTTTCATACACAGCACTTGGAACCATTGTAGAAACAATTTTCCTGTTCAGCATTGAGCTTTTCAATGTTGAGTCGACCCTTCAGCTTCTTTTTGTTCATTAATTTCAGAAGAGGCATTTTGTACTCCAGTTTCTTGCGAGTACTGGTGCACAAAATCTTCACAAAGAACATTGCAATGCTGTGTCCATAGTGAAGGTATAACTTCTACTTCTCCAAACCCACAAATAACAACAAAGAGCATTCGTAAAATGACCGTGGCATTCTTATGTGTGATGCCTCGCTTAATGTATCATGACAAATGTTGAGCACCGTCCCAGAAACCCAAGCTCTCTACACGCTTGCTTATTACATACTTCAGTAAAGCATCCAAAAGACCTTGGTACAGCTCAAGTCTCAAGTTCTCTTGGTTTAGGTGCAATAATTTAAACGGGAATCTTCTGTTTTCACGTAGGCATCAACAATGTATTACTGAAAGAGTTTTCCGCAAAATACTAAATTCCTCTCGCACTGCCAGCCTGTAAGCGTAATACTGCAATTGGTGTAACTTGAATACGTTGTGGCAGTGCGCCTTTCTTCCACTTGCTCGGCCAACCGAATTCTCCTCGAGAAAAAGTAGGTGATACTACCATAGGATTTGGGCACTGATTCATAGGCGATATCCTTTGGCAATGTTCACCTATAGGATAGATGCAGTTGTACCGTCGTTGGAATTTCCAAAAAAACTAACTTGACGTCTGCCGTAGGATTACTTTTGGCTAATTGGTGCATTTGAAGATATGATTCAGCAAATGGATTTACTTCTCCCAATAAAACATCTAATTTATCCATAATGCTGCGGAAACATCCACTATTTTTATCCATACGTCGATTAGTTGTTTCAGTCCTTTTCTGTTCAGTTGCATATAAGGGAGAAACCATGTTGACGATAGTTTTTTTTCCTTTGCCTGTATCATCAAAATGCCTAGGCAATCCTAAAATTAATTTTTAAATAGCGCGGCCATTCAATGGCGACCGCGATTGTTGATGTAAACAAAAGTTTCGTGTTGCCATTCCACATATAGAATAATGCGTTTTTCGATCACCGCGTAAGAGAAATATATATAAGATTATTTAAAATATAATTAAAATTATTTAAAATATAATTAAATTATTAAAATATAATAAAATTATTTAAAATATAATAAAATTATTTAAAATATAATTAAATTATTTAAAATATAATTAAATTATTTAAAATATAATTAAATTATTTAAAATATAATTAAATTATTTAAAATATAATTAAATTATTTAAAATATAATTAAATTATTTAAAATATTTTTAATTGAAAAATATATGCTTTAAAATCAGTACACTTTAACTAAAACGTATCATAAACACTTACTGAAAAGATAACATGCACAAGTTATAGATTATACAAATCGCTTTCATTGACAACATTCATTTGTTCAGTATTCATGATATAAAATATTCAAAAATGAGCATACACCTGTCGACTTTGTAAAGATTTAAGTTTTACATTTAAATAAGTAGACCATCCCTTTTAACACAACTGTCTCTGCAGTGGCGGCTCGCGCACTAACACAGCAAGCACGGCCGGGCTGCACCACCTACCTCTACATGCATGAGTGTGTTTTAAAACTAAAATCAGATATTTTACTCATTTTCTTAAATGAAGATTAGAATTGAAAATGAAATTTCTACGGTAAGCAAACAAAATCTCCGATAAATAGCAAGCCTGTTGCCGTAATGCACAATTCAGGAGGGAAAAAAACTCCAATCAAAACTGCAGCCAAAAAGCGAAGTTCGAAATCGGCTGCATCGTTGTCACGGCAACCTCTACGTAGTATGGAGATTTTCCCCTGCTAATGCACTGCATGTGTGGCGAGGTACAACTCGAAATGAATTTTCCGATTTGGGCTGCACTTGGTATTCGATAAACTGATTGGCTCGTGTGTAAAATCGCGGGAATGGGCGGGAGAACCGAGAATTTCCGAGAATCTCTCCAAACGGAAATAGTTTTCGTGATAAATTTACTGTGGGCGGTTCGTTATTTAAGTTAATATTAAAATTGACCGATTCGCATGTTTAAAAGAAAGGAGGATTGCTTTAATTTTCAAAAAATAAGTAAATGTTTCTATTTTTTTCGCATGTTATCATTTCTTAAAAATTTAAAGGAAACTGTGATTTGAGTAGTAAATAATAAAGAAATATCTATTAGTAATGAAATCCTATTACAGAATCGGTTCTTAAGCTAATGACATGCTTATCTGTTATGACTGGGTGTCTTAACATTGTAAGCCCATCAAATTATTTATTAAAAAATTATATACCTTCTTAGACTATCACTGGGATACGAAAATACAGAACGCATAACTTGCTATAGTCGGGGACAATCTAACTAGATAGACCCTTAAGCGAAGGTTACGATGTGTAAAAAGTCTGAGGTGATTGATTGGCTAAAATAATTTGCGGCGCCTGGAGTTCATAGACCCTTCTTTCGGTTCCTAGAAATCGAGAGAGGCATGCAACATTAAGTCAGTTGTTGATATCTCAAGCCAATGAGAGTCCGCCAACGAGAGAGGCCCCACCAGGGGAGCGTCCGCTTCCGACAACACTTGACTGAACACAGACATTCCCAGCAACCCAGCCATAGTGACAACACCAGCAATCTCTCATTGCTGCTCAACCTAACTGTAATTCCATAGATAACCATTAAATGTAAATTCTCAACTTCTATAATTACATCATTAAATCTAAGTTGTTTCCTAAATACTATGGCTATCATCTATTTGTCCAACAATATAAATTAAACCTTCTAACCTTCTGAACAACTGGAGTCAACCATCGCGTGGCCTCACCCAACAAAACAACGCCGCCGCAAATTAATCCACCGATTTAAAAAACAAATTAATAGGCGGAGTAGGCATGTTTGGCGCCGTTATCGCCTTTTCCCCCCTACTGCTTATATGTAAAACTGAGAAAACTTGGGAATGAGTCATTCTGCTGAGAGGCCCGATGTGGGTATTTTTTATATTTCATATGCAGTTACAATATAAACTATTTTCTTGATGTTATCGGAATCAAAGCATTTGAGAATTAAAAAAATAATTAATTAAATCTTTTCTGCCATTCTTTTACAAAATTTGCAAATAAGTAAAATAAACAAATATACTTTTGTGGATTGCGTTTTTAAAAAATGTTAAAATCAGACATTTTCTAACGAAAATAAACTATTTCAAAAACCAAATTATTTAATAAATAATCATGAGTAAAACAATTATAAACTATTTCTTTCGGAAAAACTATATAAATTATACGGTTGAAAAAGTTAATCCTCTTAATTAGATTTTGCAAATGTACGTTTTTGTGTGTATTTTTTTTTTGGGGGGGGGGGGGGGAGGGGAGGAGGAGATTTTGCAAATGGACGCGCTTTTTCCTCATCGTCCAAACAAACATTCGCCGTGTAAAGGGGAATTATGCACATTAACTACGTCGTGGTCCAAATGTTCTCACATTGGCAACAATTATCCATATGTGCACAGTTTGGGGGTGTATGCGTAGAATTGAGGGGGCGGGGGGGGGACGTCAAGCACCCCTATAGGTTTCCGGTAGAAAGGGATGTATTCCCATGGCAACGGTCTGACCTTGAAAGGTTGCCATGACGATGGATGTAGCTCTTCGGTGACACTTTTTTCCACCCATGCGAAAGGCTCCCGCCTGCTGCTTTGATGCAATCAATGGGAGGGAGGGGAGGAATTTAAAAAGAAAATGACACTTCAACGCTCCCAAAACTGTTTTGGAAATTCAAAATTCCAAGTGGATAAAAAGTTGTCTCTATGTACGCAAACAAACCAACAAAAAATGTGTCCCAATGAGAAAAAATAGTGTAGGTATCCCGCCAGAGGCCTAAATTTACAATTTTCTTCAAAACAATTGAGTTTGTTGTCTCAATGCACTCTATTTTCTTTCAGATTATGCCAAAGAATATTGGGGCCACTTGAAAAAACAAAACAAACGTTAGACTCTGTTATGTTTTGTCGCATTCCCAGCAATACTGACGCTAATTTACATGCAACGCGATTTGTAGTGGCGGCGATTGGGTGATTGGTGTGGGGGGGGGGGGGGCAAGATGTGTGAAGAAAAACGAGAAGTCCCTCAAGTAGCAGGGAGGGGGGGGGGGGGGGAGGAGGCAGGAGGACTACTAAAAATTTGACCGCCCTTCCTACTGACGGAAAGAAAATATTGTATGGCACATTTGTATTTACTAACTATTTTGTGTATCCCAACTAAAAAAACACAGTAAAAAATTTTTAATAACATAAATTTAAGAAATTATAAGATTGCACACAAGAAAGCTGATTTGAGACAAAGTTACAAGCTTTCTTTTTTCGTTAAAATAACGACAAATGCTCTGGGCTTCCTTCTAAATAATGCTTCAACACAATAATCGAGATTTAACTTCGCTTTTTCTGTAGCTAGCAGCGATAAATGTGACAACCTATCTTGGGCAACAGCCCCCCCCCCCCCCTTTTCCATAATCACCGCCAGAGTTCTTGGTTTTATATATATATATATATATACCTCCGAGACAATATAGGTATATAGAATATATATACCTCCGAGATCATTATTTTCAAAGGCTTTCCCGCAGCCTACTACTCGCGTACTAACACTCTGTCTGGCACACGTGGTGCACACGTGGTGCATGCACACGGCATATTAATATTTTTGTCTCGTGTAGCGTAACATGTGATGTCCCCTGGATTGCAGTGACGGCCCCCATTTCAGTCCTCTTCGAATACCTGCACACCTACTCCTCCTTGTTCTCTCGCCACATCTCTCTTTGAAGTATGAGTTCCAGTGTCCGATCGAGGGCCTATCGCGAATAGGATGGGACACTGCTGCAGTACGCAATCGTGCTCCAGCATTTGTTCTTTACGAATCCGCCGCCACGTGAGGAGCTGCTGTCGTCGTCGTTCTCCTCCTCCCACCCACATTCCCGAGGAGCCAACTTGTGAGAGGAGGCGGAAGGACGCCATTTCTGTCCACAAGTTAGGGTCTCAGGGAGCGGGGGAGAGGGACGATTCTCTGGAGGAGACACACCTGAAAGAAAAACAACCGAAGACATGGGATGAGAGACACTTCTTCTTGTGGGAATTAAAGACTTGAAAGCAAGGAAGCTCGTTTTTGATACTTGCCCCCCCCCCTCCTTCCCACTCCCCGCATTGCTCTCAAATAGAACATGGAGCATCAAAACAAACTTTCACATGCACGAAAATGTATGAAGCCACACTAAAATCTTTTGAGTACAATGTTAAAAATTTCAATTCAACGTTACACCATATCTTGGTGCAAAACAGGGATCTGCAACACGTTACATCATTCTATAGTGCAACCTAAGTTGAAACAAAAATTCCTGATCGCGAAAAAGGGCAGATTTCACCAAAAATGGGTCCAAACTCCCAGTAAGTGCAACCGAACATTCGCTGTATCGACATCAACAAACCGGGGAATACCTATATTAGGTTTGTGTTAATAGCAAACTACATTAATTGAATATCAAACTAAGTTGAGCTTTTCATATTTATTGTAAATAATGTTTATTTTATAAAGATTACCCATAAAATGTTCAAATATAAACATATTATTATAACATCTTTAGCTAATACCGCCGTTTTATTCTGTTGCTTTTCAAGATCCCAAGTCTGAGTTTTAGCCCTCGATCATAGATTCTTTGTAGTAGAGAAGTCATGACGTCACTGTTGCTAACATAAAAGCGAAGCCAACATGTATGGCCCCAGTCACGTGGTTAATTACGTCTACGGTTAACGTTCATGAATTGTTCTAGTTCATTCATGAAAATATCCTGTATTTAAGGAATGAATATTATATGAGGCAACTGTTTTTTGCAGCAATTTTCGAAAATTATATTTTTCAGTTTAGAGTGTATTTTGTTTATATCACAGACATTTTTTGGGTTCTTTTGAGGTTCTAAAATATATACTTTGCTTGCGTTTTGCATTTAGCTGAATGATTTGAACTGAAAACGATGATTCTTTGGTACTCTTCGTCGCATTGTAAAAGGTAAATAGCATAAATTTCAAATATTATTAATTTTCTTATTTATCACGGTCTGGTATATTGCGCTATATTAAATAAAAACAAAATTTGGATGGAAGTTTAAAGTGTTTGTTGACCAAATTGAATTTTTTATGTGTATATTGATATCGCCACTATGCATTTAATGATGTAAAAATTATTAGGAGAAGTTAATATGTTTATATACAAATATTTTTTTTAAATATTATTAAGTGTTGGATCATTAACAGTATTTTAATGAAAATAATTCCTACCATCAACTAATAAAAAAGTTCATGAAAATTTAGCATTTGATGTTTTGCGGCGCCTAATTCCTAGGTTGACGACATTTAATATCGCTTATGATATCAAATAACAGTTAAACATACTAGTTATTTCATTATAATATCATAATAACTGTCGTTATTTAATAATAATTACTACGCTCATCCCTAGCAGAGATAGAGAATTGGGGATAAAATATATATCGAATAAATGTTAGAAAAATAGAGATGGGTATACAGAGGTGGTTAAAAGAATACGATCGTTCGATTTGAACGATTCCTTCGATTTGATCAATTTGTCGATTTGATCGATTCGTTCAATTTTATCCAATTCGTTGGATTTTTTCGATTCGTTCGATTTTATTAATACGCTCAATTTCATCAATATGTTCAATTTCATCGTTTCATTCAATCTCATCGATTCGTTCGATGTAATCGATTCGTTTGGCTTTGTTCGTTTCGTTTGGCGAATCGAACAAATCAAACGAATTGATAAAACGGAAGGAACCGATTAAATCAAAGTAATGAATGAAATCAAGTGAATCGATGAAATCAAACGAATCGATGAAATCCGACGAATCGATTAAATTGGACGAATCGATGAAATCGAATGAATCGACGAAATCGAATGAATCGACGAAATCGAATGAATCGACGAAATCGAATGAATCGACGAAATCGAATGAATCGACGAAATCGAATGAATCGATGAAATCGAATGAATCGATGAAATCGAATGAATCGATGAAATCGAATGAATCGATGAAATCGAATGAATCGATGAAATCGAATGAATCGATGAAATCGAATGAATCGATGAAATCGATGAAATCGAATGAATCGATGAAATCGAATGAATCGATGAAATCGAAAGAAATGATGAAACCGAACAAATCGATGCAATCGATCAAATTTAATGAACTACAGAAATTTAATAAATCAAATGAATTGATCAAAACGAACAAATTGATAAAATCGAAAGATTCGAACAAACTGGGCGTAATGAACCCAGAAAATAGAATATAATCTTTATTTCCTCATTAAAGATCTGATGTTGTTTGTATTTCAATGTATTAAGATTAGTCAATGTTCTACTTTAGAATTACACAGCTACTAAGTTTACTGAGCGTACTACGTTTACGATTTTTCCAACTCACAAGTCAATCCCGAATGTTTTTTCATTCATAATTTTGAAAAGCTGTCTTGTATTCGGAACCACTTCCGCTCTGAGATGTTAACTTCATGATTATGACGTCATGCTCTCTCTACTACTATAATCCATTTATGCTCAAAGGTTTCAGCTGATGTAATCACCATTAATTGAAAATTGAACAGCTTTATCAAGCGACCCGGTCGGGTCATATTCCAGAACCCAAACTACGTTTCGTAAAAAAAAAATAATAGTATTGGTAGAATCGTATCAGTGCAACCTTTAGTTTAATACAAAAATATTTTTTTTAATTAAAAATCAACGGAGATACGGAGTTTTTTAATTTGCGTAAAGTTAGTCTATTTGTCACTTTTTCAAATTTATGAAGCCCAAATTTGTCAGACAAGCTAGACACTACATTAGTCAACCGATTCTTTTGATTAATAGCTTATATGATAGCTTTATGGCATCACTAGGCTCTTTTGTTACTTTTTATAATAATTATTATTTATAAGTTTAATTAGCTAAAAAAGTAATTGAATCCTAAAAACCAAAATTCTCGCCATCAGGCAATTAATACCCAAATATGAAGTCCTTAAACTTTCCGGTCGCTAAAGCAAATTATGTTTCTGAGCGGCTTAATAAAAGTTAAAATTCTCGGTAAATAATACGCTGTAAATAATACTGTCTGAAAGTTAAAAAAAATAGTTAATATAGAAAGTTAATTCGATGTAAAATATTTCGTATCACTTGGACAATTATTAATGAAGATAGAAGCATTTTAAATAATTAAATTTACTGAATATTTTCCTCATACTTTCTTCTCTTCACAGGAGAAAGAGAAAACCATTAAATACCTGGCAACCATTACTTGCTCAGTTAAAGTGAGTGACGTCACAAATTCTACATTGTGAAAGACGGGAGGGGGTTGCATCGTATTCTCATACTTTGAGCGCTAATATAGGTATCTCGTAATTGGCAAAACACGTGTTAATTTAATTATTCCTTGAACTGTCACCTATCGTATAAACTATAATGACAGGGAAAAACAATAGCAATTTTTAAAAAGTTTAAATGGTGATTGGTCTGACGTTCTCCAAAAGGTATACCCCCACCCCAATAAAAAAAACTTTTTTGACTTAATTTTTTTTTTTACTTGACAGGATTAAAAATAAAAATATTTATAAAAACTGCTAAAAAAATATATTACTCAGCATGCTTATACCGTACTGAAATTGAGGCTCTACTTATACGTGTGCGCGCAGACGCACACACAAAGGGTGAACGTAATAAAAGGCGGTTTTGAGAAAATGCGCTTAAATTTTTTACAAGAATTGCCATGCACCTGAAAAACATGGAAAACTTGGAATTCTTAGGAAAAATGAAAATGACCTAAAAAGTCACGGAATTGTCAGGGAAAATGAATACCTAATATCTTAACTTTTCTGGAAAAGTCAATGAGAATTTTTCTAAATATTTAGCTGAACGTGTCTTTTTATATTTCTTCCCTTGCTATCGCTGAAATTTTATTTTCGTTATAAAAATTTAAATTTGCAAAAATCATAAATTCTTAATTTTTTTTATACTTTGATAGGTGATTATTTGCAAGCACTTCATTTTATCTGCTAGGCTTGGACGATGATTCGATTTTCCAGTAGTAGGACGACTCATTATCGGAGAAGAGGGCTGTGGGATCGCATCTAGGTTTGGTTTGGTTTGATTAATTAACGTTGTACTAACGCTGCACTGTGGGCTATCTCGAAGTTCAGGGCCTGTCTTGAAGGAAAGACCCGTGAACGATGCCTCGTACTTTTAAACCATGGTCAGATGACGGAGACAACACCTGAGCTGGCACCCAACGCCTTCAATAGACGTCGGGATTTTGGACCCCGATCAGATTTATCGTGCACCTGTCCCGTGTACACGCCGATAATTTTTGTGGATGTTCTGAACGACTTTTCTAGTATTTTATAGCGAAGCTGCCAACCCTCCAATCACAAGATCACTACTTTTTTACTTTTCCTTGTCAAGTCCGTCGCTCGGGATCGACCCAGGAATCCTCTGATTCGCAGCTGACGCATTTATCCACTGTGCCACGTAGGCCCCCGTACCCAAGAGGATAAAGGCGTTCAGCTAGTAATCAGAGGATTGCTCGTTCGAGCCCGTGCGAAGGACTTGACAAAGAAAAGTAAAAAAGTAGTGATATTGCGATCGGAGAGTTGCCAGCTTCGCTACAAAAATACTAGAAAGTCGTCCAGAACATCCAACAAATTATACTTGCGTGTATACTGGATTGACTGGTCACGATAAATCTAATCGGAGTCCAATGTCCTGAAGCCTATTGAAATGGTGGATTGAAATATTGAATTGAAAAGTATTTCTTTCAAGTTCAAACTTTTGCTTTAGTTAATATAAAACTATCATATGTATATTCATTCATATGAAATTATAAAGATATACATTGAGATTTTTTTAAAAAATCTTGTAAGTAACTTTTATATAGGCAGTATTTTACATTCATGTTACATTTCATGCCACAAAACTTTTTTAAAAATTCTTATATTTAAAGTAATTACTGTTTCCATAAAAAGAAAGAAGCATTATACTGTCCACCAAATGTGAAATAAAAATAAGCATACTTTTTTTTTCTAAGGTCAATCTAAACATCATGGGAAAAAAGCCCTCCTGTAACCTTTACAATGGATGATATGCAATCCGCATACATGTCGCATACAATGTGATATGCGAGCCGCATGCATGTCGCATACAAGGTCATATGCGAGGCGCATACATGTCACATACCACCTCCGTATGCCATAGTAATATGGGATATTCTCACAGGGCATACGAAGGCATATTTTTAGCATATTAGTTGCATACTCATGGCATACAAATGCCACATGTACGTGGCATATTCAAGGCATACTCCGTTATCTTGTCTCGGGGCATTTTTTTTTTCATATTCTATCCGATAACAAGTGAAAGATTTTTCGAAATTCAGTAAAATCGCCTGTGAAGATTCTTTTATGGCAAATAAATAGTACATATGGTGAGTAAAATTGCAACCGTTTAGGTTTTTCTAGAAATATGCATAACCAAAGCTCTCATTAAAAAAAGTCGAAATTCGTTTAGCAGAAGTCTTTAACTTTTGACACAAAGGAAAAGCTTAGTATTTTGTGCTTATATGTAAAATGTGACACATTTTTAATTATCTGCAATTCAATTAACAGGAAACCACACTGTTAAAAAATTAAGTTCAACATTTCACTATATCTTGGTGCAAAACTTAGGTCTGCAGCAACTTACATCTTGTTATGGTACAATCTAGGTTGAACTAAAAATCCTTGATCGAAGAAAAGCGCAGTTTTTACCAAAAAATGGTTCAATTTCCTAAACTGCGACCAAAACCCTCGCTGAACCTACATCAACAAAACGGGGAATCCCCTCCAATGTTTGAATTCATATAGCGGACTACATTAATCAAATATCAAAGTAAATTCAGTGCTTTATTTCAGGGTTATTGTACATAGTGTTTATTTTATGAAGACTACTCACATAAAGTTCAAATATAAACAGATTAGTATAACATCGTGGTCAACTACGGCCGTTGTATTCTGTTGCTTTTCAAGAGCCTAAGTCTGAATTTTAACCAATGTAAAAAAATGAATTGAAAATTGTATAGTTGCATAAAATATATTGTATATATATGTCTTTTAAATCGTGAGTAAAGTTTTTTGAATCCGCCTAGGAATATGGTCTAACACTTACCATTTTTTTTAACCTTTACAATACTAAACTTGTTTTTTTTACATAAAGTCGATGGTAGAGTACGTAAAATTTACGTATACTTGGTATTCTTGAATAAAATTTCAGTTGAGTCCGCATAATATAAAATAAATGGATTGTTTAAATTTAAGTATAAGGAAACTTCGCCAAAATATGTAAAACACAGAGGAAAAATTAACTAATGCAATGTTTGAAATGTAGATAACTTTTCTGACTAACAACATATCTTATTTATGTTTTATTTAAGCTACTAATCATTTTAGTCTACTCATTATTTCAGTAAAATAAATAAATCTGGTTAAAATGCATGTACAGTCTCTCTTGGTGAGATTTTTGAAAAGGCTAGGTTAGTTCCTAGAACGCGATGCTCCCGCCAAATGTGATGTTTGGCGACAATATGCGAACGATAAAAATTATATGTTGGCAACCTTGAATAGGGAAAAAATAGTTATTTAATTGGCAAAAAAAAACTGTTTTTGTCGACAATAACATGTTAGCGTAGCGAATACCGCCAATTTTCAGAATCGGGCCAAGAGGCACCGTGTTCTAGGAATTTACCATAAGCTATATCGCAACGCTAATACATTGAAATAAACGATACTGTTGTAAGTAATCATAATCGTTTATATGAGTTGTGATATTTTCTAGTTTGTAACTGGCAACATCTGTAGCATTATCTTTTTGTTTACATCTTAAAGCTTGCCCGCTATATAGTTTTTATCTGTCCATTTATTCTTAAAAAATTCGTTTTTAGTCTATCCTTATGTACCATAAATTGATTCCACTAACTATTATAAAGTATACCGCTATCAACACGTACTTGGCAATAAATGGTAATTAGATTAAAATCAGGGAGACCGTAGAGTACATTTTAACCTTCGTAAGTGACAATACCTACTAATTTTCAGTTTATGAAATAATTGTGTGTGTGTCCTAAAACGGTGTCCCTGTGTTTCCCAATACCTCATTTTGAAGCTCTAGTGGGATGTTAGAGCAACGAATAAACAAATTTAAATTACAAATGTTTAATACATTTGCGCAATCAATCTATTCTATTGTTATTCATATAGTTTCCTACTTTTTGCATATATTTATTCTTTAACTTTATGATATTTGCTAAATACAACTTTATTTTTAAATATTTATTTTTACAACATTTTATACTATTAATGATATAGAATCAGATAAAAAGAATTGTCTATTTCATGAATTAATTAATCACTGAAAAAAACTTAATCATATTTTGTTTACGGGTCATTCTCCAGAAATCGCAAAATTTCGGGACGGAAAAATGAAGAATTTTTTTTTTTAGCTATCATTTTCAAACTTGGGTTTTTATATACCCTTACATATTATATTGTAACCATAACATCCGCCCAGATCGTACACGCTTTCTTAAATTAAATTTTTAATCTTATATATATATATATATATATATATATATTGCATAAAATATATTATATATATGTATTATATATATATATATATATATATATATATATTGCATAAAATATATTATATATATGTATTATATATATATATATATATATTATATATATATATATATTATATATATATATATATATATATATATATATATATATATATATATATATATATATATATATATATATATATATATTAAATATGAGACATTTTCTAAAAAATATTATTGTTTTGGATTGTATTTTACATTACATTGTTCTAGAGTACATTAGAATACACTTTAAAAATATGTTTTGAGAGTAACACCTTTTAATGACATCTTTTTTTTTGGTCATATTTTTATGACCACTTTACCCCATTGGGTGGGGTAAAGTGGTCAAATCGAAGAAATATGACATAAAAAGTAAATTATAAGTAAACAGTGCCATTTTATTACTTAAAAATATTTTACACAACTTCTATATTTGTGAACTATAAATTTAAATAATATTATTATTAAATTATAAATTTATAGTGTTTTCTATGGTAAAAAGTTTTTTTTAAAAGGATATTTTAATAACTTCCGACTCTCTGTTTTTGCAATGTTGTTATATTCAGGAAATGTGTAGTAGTCACCAATTTAAGACTTTTCTAGAAATTTAATGAAGAGTCCCATTACTATCTCAATCTTGTCCAATAAGCTGTTTAATTGATTTCTTCCCTTCATATTTTACTAACATCTCACACATATGGTTTGTCAAATTTGTATATCTATGGCACAAATTGGCTCAAAAGAATTTGTTGACTTGATAATTTTCTGTTTTTTTAGCTTTTGAAATTTTTTTTTATTGGCATCCCTTGTTCTTTTTTGTAGACAAAGTGCAACTGTTTCTTCTGTTTTCATCTTTAGAGTTATGTATAGCCATTCTATGTAGAATTGACAATGGTGGAGATATTGTTAATTTTTTAAGAAATCACCCGGCCACATTTTAAAAATATTAACCGGCCACCCGGGAAAATTTCAGATCAACTCTATGACCAGTCCGCCATTGTGGAGTAGGAATTAGCTGTGTCACAAATTTGGTGGAATAAGCAGACCGAAAAAAGATTCATTAGGTGACAAAGCCTTCAAAATACCGTTTCTTCACATGCAAATTGTAGAGCCTTTGCAGTGTTTTGTCACTACGTTAATGCGAGTCCCGTAAATGTCTTCAACGTTGACACTCAGCATCCGAAACTGTTGCATCTTGGATTAATATTCCACCAGGAAAGAAAGTGCCAAATTCAGCACATCGAGCAGCAGCTGAATTTGGCACTTTGGCTGCCACTTGACACCTGGAGATTCCAAGTTGCCGCCAGAGTGCGTCTCTTACGAGCAGAGGTCGGCTGGGGCAACACTTAAGAAACGTTACCTTGACAGGCGCCTTTTCGTTAGAGCCACACAATGTCAGTTCAAGCATGACCCTTATAAACTTCTGTAACAATACAATAAAAAAGAGCTACGTTAACTTAAATTGCCAAGTTTTTAAGTGTGAGAATAACATCTGACTTTGTTCTATCATTTAGAAGGTGGGTATTTGGTTCTAACATGGAATTCTGGTTGAAATGTGAATCCCCCATCCTGTGGAGGTTAAAAGACAACTTATTGTTAAGGGTCATTCTCCAGAAAGTGCTCAAAACCTTGTCCCATCCTATCATTTTTATTTTTTCATATATTAAGAATTGTTTAAAAAAATTAATTGACAAATACACATTTTTCTCTTGACACTACAGTGCTTCAATCCTAATTTTTAAAAAAATTAATATAAAAATTCGAGTCTACAGACCATGATAAATCATGACCGTGGCCTGTTCCACCTCAACTTTTACCATGGTCTTTGGTTTCTAATTCCGCAAAAGATAACACTTGTTTAACCCTTTGGGTACATTTGACGAGTTAGACTCGTCATCTGCTTACTTGGGCGAAGTGACGGTGGACGAGTCTGACTCGTCATCTGAATTTAAGAAGTAAGCGTTGCTCACAAACAATTTGTTGTAGAGTCGGTCAAGAATGGGATCAATTGAACCTCACCAAATCCGTCCCATGGGCATAAAAATCTTCAAATAATTCAATACACAAAGGGTTAATAAAATGCATTTTTTTCATTAAAATTGTTATTAACAAATTTTGTAAAAAATATGAACTTTTCATTTTTATGGATGTAGTTCAATTAATCAATTAAAGTCCATGTGTCCCATAAATGTCATCCATGTGTCCATGAACCAAATATTAACAACCGTTTTAAAGGTCAACAGATGGCAACAACAATAAACTTTGACACTAATGGAATTTAGTCAAACATCTTAAGTATTTTGGTAAATGATTACTTTGTTATCTCCTAAAGTTGCAAGGTAGTTTGCAGAAAAAAGTGAAAAGTGGGGGTTGGAAAGACCATAGGGTCAGGTGGGGTAAAGTGGTCATACTCTAATAAATGTTGTAGTTTTTCATCCCTATTTTTTATTATTATCGTAAAGGTTTAATATATTTTTGTTTTAGTTTTCAGTTTTCAGTTGATTATTAAATATTAATTTAGAATAATAAAGCATATATTAATTTATCATAGTTTATAACATGAGATAAAGTAAACAGCATTAGTCTTGACTTTTACATTTTATGACTTTATTAAGACCTAATATTCAGTGATTAAAATTTGGATAAACTTGTATAATAAAATAATTTTTATTGTCTTAATCGGTTTTTTCCTTCTTTTTACGTAATAAACATGCCAAGAAAACATGTTAGGAAGATTGTACCAAATTACTCTGATACCAGTCTATAATTAGTTATGCTGGCAAGTCTAATTAGCTATGCTGGTAAGTCTAATTAGCTATGCTGGCAAGTCTAATTAGCTATGCTGGCAAGTCTAATTAGCTATGCTGGCAAGGCCAGTTAGCTATGCTGGTTAAAAAGGGCAAATCCATTTATGCTGTAGTCAGGAATTACCCGACTTTAAGAAGATGGGTCATTAACAAGCCCAGGCATAATGGTCCTAATGAGAATCATGGCTTCGAAGAAGAATCTTGCATCGTTAAAAGCTTCAGATTCATTGCCCATGTTGGACATCCATTCGATCGTTCTGATATATCAAATTTAATACAAATATATCTTAAATATCCTAATAACAGAGAAAGTCCATTGGGTGATAAGAACACCAAGACCTGATTACCTCAGAATTTGTGAAAAACTCTCAACAAACAAATTGACCAAACATAACAATGTCCTTACCGAAATAACAGAATTGCCCATTGACTTCACCAGATCAACAAATAGATATTCATCAGAATTCAGAACCATCAACATCTGATATATGCAATTTAAATTTTAAAAGTACAAAAGTGTCAAATATGGCTAATACAACAATTGTATATCCACTGAAGGAGCCAGTTCCAAAAGCGTCGAAATGGGATAACGTACAGGAGGCCGCCTGCCTATCCTTCATGTTAGTAATTTTGGTACCTGGAATAATTTTCTTAGAACAGGACCGTTGGGGGGGTTTCTTCTCGAAAATCGCCCGAAGGTATTTGGGTTGAGAAAAGACAGGAAATGGCTCCTGTCTATCCATAATCCTGCCTGCGTCTAATAATTGAAGGAGGCGGAAGGTCAACGGTCAGTCCCTAAGCCCCCGGTGGGTGCGGGTTGTTTAGAACCCAATCCTCCCTTGAACATTTTTGAAAATGCATCCTTGAAAGGAAGTTTTAGGAAATAGAAGATGTTTCTAGATCACTGCTAATACAAAGAACAATGCGAATGTGTAAATTTCATTCAAGTATCTGTATTATGTATGAATGTCATTAAAAAAATATTTTGATTATTTACTTTATAAAATTTAACATATATTCAGTTATTAAAAATATGATTTCAGCTTCGAAATATAAGTATGTATGTACTAAAATAAGTGTTTTGAAAGTGTTATTTATAATATTATATTTTAATAATATTAAAATATAATAATTAAAAATATTATATATAAGCTATGATATGAATATTAAAAAATATATTAATAACTTTTTTAAAATACCAATAAAATTTAAAAAATAATAAATTTTAAAACATTTAAATATTTTTAAAAAATATTAATGAATTTTTTATACACATTTAATTTTTGATATTATTTATTATTTACTTTTCAAATTATGGAATTCTTACTTTGATAACAATCATCAGTTTCAAAATTTCTTTTAGTGACCGGTTTTAAATTTTTCGTTTTTTTTTTTTTTCAAAATAAAAAAAAACATTATATTTTGAATTTTTTTAAAACTACAGACTGATGGGGGGGGGGGGGGGGGGGGTGAAAGAAGAAATTTCCCAACTTCACTATTCGAAATTCCCAACTCAACAGTACTGAAAATTTCCAGTTCTAACTTATCGGCATTTTTATTGTTTTTTTTTATATATTCGGTAATATTTAAAGAGTTCTCTCACATGCATTGACTTGTTGCACGCATGTTTTCAATGCAGTGTTCGTTCTCAGGTCTAATTTAAATATATCTTACTAATTGGGCAATTTTCTAAGCTTCCCTAGCTTTCATTTGCTAATAATAACAATTTTCTTCGGATATAAATTTTCCTAACTCGGAGATTTTTAAAAGTTGAAATTCCTAATTGTTTTAGTTTCCAGATTATTGAGGGAGTCGTGATCCCCCCCCCCCCCCCCCCATCAGTCTGTAGTTTTAAAAAAATTCAAAATATAATGCTTTTTTTTATTTTGGAAAAAAAAAAACGAAAATTTTTAAAAAATACAAATGTATTTTTTTACATTTAAAAATCTACCTATGTTTGCAGAAAATAATATATATATATATATATATTTTTTTTTTTGGAATTTTCTCACTGAAAACTTTCACCAAACCTAATTGGAATGTGGTCGCGGGGGAATGTGGTTCGAGCCAGAGACGGCTTTCTATAAGCAACTGCTTATAGGCACAGCCAGAACGGCGTTTAACGAGTCGGCAAAAGTAAACCATTCTCCATTTTCACCCAGCAGTGGCGTACGCAGCCCGCCCCCCCCCCCCCCATCGGTATGGAGTTTTAAAAAAAAATTAGTACAAAAATAATGCTTTTTTTTCCCAATTAATAAAATAAGGACAATATGAAATATTTTTTTTCAATGGTAAATAAAATATCGCTTCTTTTTTTTTTAGTTTAGAATATTTTGTTTATAAAAATTTGTCGCCGGTATCATTTAGAATATATAGACATCTTGTAAGTCTTGTAGTATAGAAGTAAAGGATGACTAAAATAAAATAGTCAGGTGATATAAAGGTCAAATGAAAAGATGTTTTGAACAGTTTTCTACTTATTGTACTCCAGAAAATTGGACTCTAGTTTATGAGGCTTATTTGTTTAGTATTTCGGAAAGTTATGGTGCTTTGTTTTACCTTTTATAGCCAAAATGAAACATGTATCGGATGATTGTATTAATTATTTTCTAGAAGAAAGCTAAGGTAATAACAATCCAGTTTAGTTGCTTTTTTTCTTTAAAAAAAAAACAAAAGCGAAGAAAAAGACAACCCAACGAATTAATCAGGAAAGGTGAGATGATCCATATGTGTTTTTAAAAGACTTCATTCATATTGTCAGTTCCCATGCATACTAATTTAAAATTTAAAAGAATTATAACAATTGTACTACTTTATATATATATATATATATATATATATATATATATATATATATATATATATATATTATATATATATATATATATATATATATATATATATTATATATATATATATATATATATATAACAGCACAATCACACTTGCACGACACAATAGCACTGAATCACACACACGGTCGACACACACACACACACCACTACACACGACTCACACTAACACGGACACCACTCACTAACACACAACACACACACGACACACAAACACACACACACACTATACACTCACACACACACACACACACACACACACACACACACACACACTCCACACACACTCTACACACACACACACTCACACACACACACACCCACACACACACACACACACACTACACACACACTACACACACACCAAAACACACACACACACTCACACACACTCACCACACACACCAACTACACACACACACACTCACACACGCCTACTACCACTCACGACACCTCAGCTCACCACACACACACCACGACACACCTACACACACACGACACCTCACACACACACACACACTCACGACACACACTCACTCCACTACACACACACACACACAACACACACACACACACGACTCACACACACTCACAC
>OZ010668.1:73323604-73365618 GCA_963932185.1 Troglohyphantes excavatus | reverse complement strand
TGCACAATATCGTCGTAGTGGCCCTGCGATCAGACATATGACCGGTTAGCCCCTTCTCCTAGTCATCAGTGAAAATACCTTATGTGAATGTTGATGTAATTATCAAATCCCTTTCTACTAAATCTAACTTGATTTTTAATCTATTTTGATAAAAAAGATAAATAATTTAATAAAAGATTGTTTCTCACATAAATACTAAAGTAATCCTTCAAAAACTTCGTATTAATTAATAATTCCATAGCTTCATATCATTGGATTCTTAACAAAACTTGATCGTTTCCCGCCATGTCTCTTATTGGTTATTGTTGAGTGGGATGACGAAGTTTATGAAGAAATCTGTCTAGTCATTTTCTTTCTTTATATTTATGACCGAAAAGCAAGATAACTTCGCTGATGCCAAATATTATAGAATCACAGTCACAATTCGATCGACCTTTTCCCCAGGCACATTGGTATAGATTTTTCATGGGGGTGGGGTGGGGGATTCAGTGACTGAGCAACGGATTTTTTAGATACTTTAATCCCCCCCCCCCCCCACCGAGAGGGGCAATCCTTGACCCTACACAAAAATCAATAAACATCTCTCTCCCCCCCCCCCCCCCACTAGCAATTATTTTTTCTTAAAAAAATTATTAATTTTCGTTTGTCATTAACTATTTTTAACAGTTGTCAATAACTATTTTTAAAATTAGTAAATCATTCCTTAATTATGAAATAAATTTAGAGGACAAATTTAAAGTTTAAGAATCCTTATTATATATGTGTGGTAACGATTGTTCGAGAATTTATAGTTATGGTAATTTAAAGATATAATAAGCGTTTTAGTTGAAACAAGAAATTTCCCAACTTAACGATTCAAAATTTCCAATTGAACCCTGCCGGGTGCCAGCTCAGGTATTGTCCTCGTTATCATACCATGGTGAACCTGAGCCGACGACGCCAATAGCCTAATATGCAACTCTAGTGCGACGTTAACTTAACTATCAAAATTCACAACTGAACAGGGCTAAAAATTCCCAATTCCAGCTTATCGACATTTTTCAACTTTTTTAATCCTTATTATATATAATATAAGTAATATTAAACAGTTCTTTCAAAGTTATTGATTTGTTGCACTTATGTTCCAAAGCAGTATCCGTTCAGAAGTCTAATTTAAGTTTAATCTCGCAAGTTGGGCAATTTCTAATCTTTTCTCGTTATCATATGCTAATAATAGTAATTTTCTTCGGGCATTTCTTCGCCCCTGCCCCCTGTGCGACGGAACAAAACCGCAATTCACAGAGTGTAATAAAACAAGATTTATTATCGAAATATAGAAAATACTTCAACACAATCACTTTTAATTTTGGTTTTAAAAGGCAAAACAAAGCACCATAACTTTCAGAAATACTAAACAAAAAGGCCTCAAAAACTAAAATCTAATTTTCAGGAATATAAAAAGTAGAAACTGTTCAAAATACCTTTTTATTTGACCTTTATATCACCTGACAATTATAGTTCACCTTCTACTTCTATACAATAAGACTTAAAGACGCCTATATATATTCTAATTGATACCAGCCAGAAATTTTTTGAAACAGAAAATTCTAAACCAAATAAATGCGATATTTTATTTACTATTGAAAAACAAAATATTTCAGATTGGCTTATTAAATATTCAACGTAGATATATATCGGCGCCAATATTATCCCCGAGACCTATTTCCTTTTGCTTATTTTATTTTTTCTTTATTTTCAGTAAACGATGAATATTTTTTAATGGCAAAAACAAGAGCTAAGGCGCTGTGGTGCCTAAATGTCTGTTAGCTGTCTGCGTGCTTGCAAAAGGTAATACGAGAAAATAAAATCGATTGTAAGTGTAATTATATACGGAAAGAATTAGGAGGGGGTAGGGGTACGAAATTTGTCTTTGGTTCGTCAATTCAGTGAACAAATTTACTCTACATTTTGTTTAAGTGCAAATTGTATAAAGTATGGGTCCTAAGAATGTGGGGGAGAGAGAGGGACAAACGCCCCGCCCACTAAGCGCCGCCGCTGTTTTTGGGTGGAAGAGATATACAATAATTTGGTTTTCGTGTTTTTTAGTTGTCCATGTTTTCAAACTAAACTTAACATGACGTCATCGTGTTTCTGTTTCAATCCCCCCCCACCGCTCTGGGGTATTCTCCACCACCAAAAAATAGATATATTCTTATGATTTTTATAGTAATTTGTTTTTTTTAATTAATTTTTATTTGACTTTCAATGGGAGGGGTTTGAACCCCCTGAACCCCTTACCTACGTGCCTGCTTTTCCCGCCAAATTCATGAGTTTGATAACACTTGGTTAATTAGTGTACAAGTTATGGGTTAAACCTCCTTGTTCGCAAATCGTAGTAACGTAAGCATCAGCTTGAAAATGTATCATTCAGCGATTCCATCCGAAGTTCAAAACATATATTACATAAATCAGCGTCGAAAGTATTGGCGCATGGTTGTGTTTTGTAGCAGGGACAAAACGATGTTTACAAAGACACGCCGAATCGTTTTGCTTTCATGGGCGAGCATTTTTCCCAATAAATTCTAAGAATATCGGAGCCTCATTAAAAAAGTTAATACATTTGTGCAAAAGTTCTATTTTTTTTAAAAATTATTTTTGCGTACTGATCCCCTCACTTTTTCTGTCACATTTCTGTCCGAATTCCTTCCAATTCGTCAGAGACGCTTCTCACTACACAAGAAGTCTATGTTTTAAATTAAAAGTAAACCGAACGGTAATTTCTTAATTACAATAAGGAGTTCTGGGAATTTATATAATTACAATTCACACTTGCATCTGCTATTTTTGTGTCTTCCCGAATCAATTCCTCATTTACATTTGTTTATGACACAATGCATGAACGAGATCCAGTTGCAGTGGAGCGACAGAAATTGTTTAAACTTACGGATAACTCAAATCAGTATTTCGGCCTCCGCCATTTGTAATCATGTCGTTTTGGAACTAAACGGAACGCCAGAGCCCGATTAAGACAATAAAGCAAGGGAAGCCCTCCTTGAAATGGGGGCCTCATTGCTCCCATATAAACCCTGAAACATCAAATCGAGTTTTTACATACACTAAAATCCTGGCCCCTGGATGGCAACGAAACACCTTATAAATAATATTTAATAAACTTTAATAAGTAATGAACATATTCCTAATATTCTTTATGCTTTTGATTATTTTTCCACTATTCGAACAAGTGATATAATTTATTTTTTTTAAAGTTAGTGATGCCACTTTTTTAAGGTAAATTTAGTGGCAAACTATGGTAGAATTGTTAAATATTTATATATAATGTGTGATTTGGGGACCCCTTAAAAATATAAAGTGTAAGCCTGGGCTTCCTGGGCCTATTCGGTAATCAGGCCCTGCGGAAAGCATGTGCCCGGCCTAATGATATTTCAGGTGTTGCAACACCAAAGCAGCAGATGCAAAAAATGTAACAACTGTCTAAATTCCGAAAACAACGATATAAAAATCTTTTTAGAACAAATACGCAGATGAATGTTGATTCTTATAAGGGCCATTGCAAATTTTAAAATAAAATTAAATTAAATCGGACCATCCTATTGTCAGTTTGCACCTCCAAATAAATATTTGGAGGTGCTCTTTGAACAAACGTAAAATTAAAATTATTTTACAAATTAAGAAAAATAATACTTGAGATAGGTCTTTTTACACATGGTGATAGTACAAAACCACGTGAATTCACATCAATTTTACCTGGACAAAGGTGGTTAGTATACGGCTAAGATTTTACCCAGATAAAGGGGGTTAGTATACCTATATGTCAAATACTTATACAGCTACTTACTTGATGTGCAGATAGATGGAAAAAACGGTAAAATGTATAGATTTTATGGAATGTTGTAATTTTTTAAAAACACATTCAGAGAAAATATTGGGTAAATGATCAAAATAAATGATACATAATACTTAGTGTAGTATTTTTTTTATTTAAAAAAATTAGTATAACATTTATAGTACTAACTTTATCTAACTTAAAAGAGTCACCGATCGTTCACAGTTACAGCCCTTGTTCTACCGCTTCGGCACGTAATTTCAATTTTTTACTTCATACTGGAATCAAGCAGCTCAAAGAGTATTTCTTTGTTGTCATCTTCGTCTTTAATGCTGACTTGAGTTTCCGATAAAATGGACACAGGATCGCTTGCTGGCTAGAATGGGGTCTCTATAAAATAGTCCACAAAAGGGTTCCCTCTAAAGCACTTTGTCTTGAGAGGCTCGCATCCTAGGAGAATCGAGATGGTGATAACGTAACTCCATCAGTCGAAGGACAGGACTTTTCTCCTCACTTTTGATATCGACGAATATGAATCAGAATTCGCTTGTTGAAAAAACTGCAGGAAACGAAAGGATCGTCTCCAAGGCAAGGCGGAAAGTTCTTAGTGGGATATCTTCAATCGTTAGGGAATTATCAAAATCAGGATTTCGTTTTAAGGAAGTCATTCTTTTTCGTTTTTAAGAGAGCTGGATCAATCACCGAGACTTCCGAAGTCGACACTGGCAAGACCATCGAAGAACTCCATTTATACAGAGGACCCACGGACATCACTTACTGAAACCTGATTGGTTCTTGATGTCATCCTCAGAAAGGAATCTGATTGGGAAAAGTATATTTTTGAACTACTTACAACAGTTTTAATTTTTCACTTCTGAAAACACTTGTAAAATTGTCGATTATTTTAGTCATCTCGTCAATTGTATAAAAAATTGTAACTACAAAACTAAATCTAATTTTCAAAAACGCTCTGGATCATTTGTAGCCAATAGTTTAATCTATATCCCTAATTTTTTATTTATTTTTTTTGCTGAAAATTAGAACACAAGTATTCCAAAATATATGAATCTGTTTCGAAATTTTATGAAATTATGACTTTAACATTAAATAACGTCTAAAATACTCAACGTATGGAAAACAAAATAATTGACCTTATTTCTTAACAAACTGGCACAATTCCATAATTTTAGGACATTTACTTTATGAGATGCAAGCGGAGCAATGAGAAAAAAAAGTCGCAAATTAAAATTTGCTCGAAATATCCGAAAAATCCTTCTTTCTTCACTATTATTAATACCTATATTAATTAACTATATCTAATTTAATTGTAAAAATAGAAATATAATCTTTATGGCATCGGAAAGATGAAGTTTTAAAGAACATTTGCATATTTTTTTTAATAAGAAAATATGTCATTTTAAATTACTTATAGCAGTTTAGAAATTACGTTGCAAAAATAAGGGTGAAAAAAATTTATAAATTCAAATTTTTAAAATTCTTGAATTTCCAGTTCAAACCTATTCCTACATTCCCTAAAAAAATTGGATCTCTCCTATTCATAGTGTGTCAGAAACTCGACGGACAAAATGACTAGTAAGTGAAATTTTAGCAACGGCGATTTTAATATTAAATAACTTCTAAACTAATAATCGTATTGAAACAAAGATATATTCTTCTTATTTATCGAACATTTCTTAACAAATTCACTTAATTTTGTAATTTTAAAGTTTTTACTTTTCGAGATACGATCTCAATAACAGCGGAAGAATTGAAAATTCCACCTAGGACTTACTTTTTTTTAAAATAGAGAGGTTTATTAGTTTTCAAATTATTGCAAAAAAATTAAGTACCGCTATCGGGAAACGGTAATAGTACAACTATTTATTCATATATCGGTCGACAATTTTCCGATTTTGTTAAAATGTGGTAAATTTGGTAAAAAATCACAGTTCTCACTCTGAAGAATGTCGTGACGTCGAGTTTTATTCGATATCCTAATTAGAAAAACAGTTATATCTATCAAAATAAAGTTGGCGATATAAAATTGATTTGGCTAAATAGCTCTTTTTTTGCATTCGTAATGTTTACTGGCTTTAGAATGTCCATATTTTTACATTCAATTTTAATACGAATTACCATCGATAATAAGTTTTAAAACTAGATAAAAAATAATAATCTCCATTTGGCATCCAAACAACTTAAGCCGAAACTCAGTGTATGGAAGCCACTCCAACGCAACAGCCAATTCACTCACTTTTATGGCAATTGGGTTGTCGATCAAGAAGGAGTGCGTCCTTTTCATGGGGGAGTAGAAGCAGTGGGTTGTTAAAGTCAGCAGATGCTTAGCAGAAATTCCTCTTTGGGTACGCAGGGCCTCGTCGAAGGCTCTACGAAAAAGTCGAAGTATGAATGAACATTTATTTTAAAAAATGAGTCCAGACTACGCTCGGCGTAGAAACGAGGGGTTTTCTTGCGGCCACAGGGGCGTCCTTCCGAGTACTCAACTACTAGGGGGCGCAGAAACATAATTGTATATTTTTACCTAATTCTTAGTTTTTAAAAGATGTTTTTAATAATTATTTTCCTAAGGTAACTTACCTCGATTCATAGATGAATAAAATGTTTTTTTTTTGTGTGTGTAGAATCATGGAATTTATTGTGTAATAGGCGTCATAATTTTTTTTTTTTTGCCGAATTACAAACTTGAATGAAATAGAATAAATAATTCAACTTTTAAAAACTCAGTATATCTGATTATTAACGGGGAGTGTTTTTGTAACAGCTTATTCTAAAAGCAAGTTGTAATACGCCAACAATCGACTTTTTTAATAATTTTTTATTATATTCGAAAACGAACACCTGCTTATATATATATTTTTTATTTTGATTCAGAAATTTGTAATATATTTACATTACTTTTAATTTGCTCCACAGACGATTTTTTATTATATTTAAAAGTTTCTGTTAACTTGTAATAAAACAAGCAAATGGCGTCCGTTATTTTTATCGAAATATATTATTTTTCGTCTTTTTGTTTTGGACAGTTTTTTTGAAAAAAAAAATATATGTAACTAGATTATATTAACATAAAATCAGTGCTAAATATATTGCAGTTAACTCTTGTCATACTTCGAAATTCATATTTTTGTAGAATATTTCACTTAATTAAAATATCATTAAAAGTTTTTGAATTTCCTATGTTTTAGCATAAATAATTCGAAAACACATTTTCACACTTTGTAAAATGTTGAAGAAGAAAAAAAGCAAATTAGAAAAGCTTCTTATTTTTTCATTGGAATGTATTAAAAGGTTCCTTTTTTTATACAAAAGCCAGGAATATTGGTAGTTAATTCGACGTTTCTAGTTTTTGTATAGAAGCTTTCATGCATCAAACTATCATTATTTTTTTTTCGTATACTCAGACAAGTTGACTGTTGGACTTGAATTAAATCATCCAGAAATCTAATTTTTTGCACCTTTGAATTAAATCACTCCATTAAACGAAGCAAATTTTTAAAAATATAACCGGATCAAAACGTAAGTTGAACAGTGTGTGTGATGTAATTTAAAATATATATATTTTACCCCATGACCCATTTTCCACCTTACTCTGCCAATATTTTTTAAAAAAGAAAACCGATTTTTAGAAGAAAAAATAACTTTAAAAAGTAAAAATAAAATATATATATAAAAAAAAACTTTTTAAAGCACATGCTTTTATCAAATGTACTAAAATGCAAAAAATAACCATTCTGTACTTCTTGAAAACTGACTTTTGTAACATTACCTTTTCCTCCACTTGCCCCTTGAATTCTTTTCTCTTCAACTACTTTGAAATATGTTGAATATACTTTTGTTGGAACTGACTAAAAATAAAAGCGTGGGGCGCTTATTATTGATATTATATTTAAGATTTATTAAGAATTATTTAACATTTCAAGATGATAAAAGAAGGCATTAAGGTTTTAGATATCATGTGTGAGCGCGCCACGCTTTTATTTTTAGTCAGTTCCAACAAAAGTATATTCAGCATATTTCAAAGTAGTTGAAGAGAAAAGAATTCAAGGGGCAAGTGGAGGAAAAGGTAATGTTACAAAAGACAGTTTTCAAGAAGTATAGAATGGTTATTTTTTGCATTTTAGTACATTTGATAAAAGCATGTGCTTTAAAAAGTTTTTTTTTATATATATATTTTATTTTCTGCTTTTTAGTTATATAAACATGTATATTACCATTGCTTTGTATAATTAAACCTCTTTAAATTATTTCAAGGCTATAGCATATATTTATTCAAACATTAATTCCACTTACTAACATGCTACATAAATTATTTAACAGTTTACCTTTATTTGATCATAACGTTAAATTACAAAAATAGAACGTAGTCATTTTTTTAAACGAGATATTTAATAACAATATTACTATTTTAATACCTTTTTAATTATTTTGATAGATCAGAAAGAGTTACCAAACTTGATAAATGAAGTAATAGAAATATATGCCAATCTTGATGGATGTATCAACCTTGACAAAAAAAAGAGTTAAGGCTATTTGACTTGATTCGGGTGGTAATTTCATATTCTCTCCATTTCTATTACTGCCTCAGTGTTACAAGGTTTCTTTCCTGTTAACTTTACGTTGTCTATTTCTTCAATTTGCAAGCCGTCTAATAATCTTACACGACTCAAAGCAACATATGCCTGTCCATCAGCAAAGAGTGCAGGTCCTAGATTAACTACCGCATAGTCTACAGTACTACCCTGCATTTTGTGCACTGTTGAGGCCCAGCTCAAAATCAACGGTAACATTCTCCTTTCAGCCGTACCATAGGAGTATTTGGCAGGGAACTGAATGGATATCGGTTCAATTTTATGTATTCCGTCTCTACCGAAATTCACATGGACTGTTGGCAAGTCAGTTTCATACATTTGTGTACGACGAAAGTGCGGCCATGTTATTTCGGTAATGAAACCAATATTACCATTGACCAATCCTTTGGATACATTTATATTGGATCGCAGCATTACCTTAGCTCCTACGAATATGTCCAGTTCTTTTGGAAGCCCGACAGTTTTGTTGACATCATTAGGGATGACATTATCCATGTTTTTGAGATTGCGAATTGCATCAGTGATTTCTATGGTTTGGACGGTTTCATAGCTAATGTTTGGAGGAATGAGCAGGAACACTTGTCATTCGAGTTACCAAAAACGCCCTCCAATCATGTCCGGGGAAGCCCAAGGCTTGCCGCGCATCTTTTTAGCGCGCGGAACGCGTGAGCACTTAAAAGTGCCATCGAAATGCCCCAAACAACTGTCCGAAGGATCGCCTGTAAGCACCATGATCGACTTCCCAGATCAACGTAATGTCCGCCATTTTGCGTCAACTGTCCATGGTTCAAAAATACGAGGCATTCGTTCCCGATATTGATTTCCTTCGAGATAGGCACCGAACCGTCGCCAATAGTTAACTGTGCAGCTCTAGTGAGACGTTAATTAACTAAACCAAACCGCCATTTTAATTTGGCGCCAAGAAAAAAACGTCATTTTTACCTTGGCGCCAATTTTTGGACTTGGCGACAACGGGGCACCGTACATTAGGAATTTACTATAATTTTTTTAAACATATTAAAAACTTATTGTCGTTTTCTCAACGAATAAAATTATTTCATCTATATATATCATAAAAATTAAACTAATGCAATAAACATCGCTATATGCAAATTAAATGAATAGGTAACTCACTTGTTTGTTGTTACACAAATTAATTTGTTTCCTATAAATCCTTCTACTTTTAACTCCTCCGAAGTTATAACCTATCAGAGTTTAGTAATGTGCTTTACAAAACCAAACTTGTTTAATAGCGGACAGTTCTGTCAATAATAAAATTGAAGAAGAAACTATTACCATAAACATCTATCATTTGGTTTAAAAATATTCAAAATGGCGACGGAAAGCTTTTCTGTTGAAGCAAAACAAGATCATTGCGCATAATTTTTCGCGCATTCATCTGACGTCATTTTTGTACATGATGGGTTCGGGTCTGGCTTTCGCCAGATTTGTCGATTTTAAAGAAAATTCATTATTAATTAGAATTAATTAGTAATTAACAATTTTATGGCTAATTATTGTATTGTCACCGGGATTACGTATGTATGCCAAGTTTCAAATTTTTATGACAATTAGAAGTGGGTTTAAATTGAGTTACAAGATTTGAGGACACATCACACCAGACAGTGTGAGTTAAATAAAAGCATGTAACATGTAAAAAAATAAATTTTAATTTTACGAACAGGTTGACATTTTTTAATGTTTAATATTACCTAATAAAACTTTTTTGAAGTCGTTGCCAATTTCCATCAACATGCTTACAATGAAGCGCATGTATTTTCAAGGCTGTTCTTTAGTATAATCATGATCTCTGAACATTTTAGTCGTCATGCACTTATCAACACTTGATGCAGTACGATTCCTCAAGATTTAGTCTCCATGCTGTTGTAATCTAACGCCAATTTGGCTTTCATGCGCGGTCCAGTTAGTATACAGGTCACGTTGGAATATTGTATTGATAAACTGCACAAGTGTCAAAACCATTCTTCCATTTGAAGGGAAACCGAGAAAGTGAAAACGTTCTTTTCTAGTTCAGTATTTGGTAAATTACGCATAAGAAACCAAACAGAAACGGTACAACATAAATCAATGTCAATCTAATTTAGAAACATTTCAAAGTTATACCCCTTTTTTAGAATCTATACTTATATATAAGAATGGAGTGTCTGCCTGTGGAATCGAACAAAACCCCTCATTTTGAGTTTTCTTCACGAATTAGAATACGCTGATTCCGAAAATCACATTAAATTTTTTTGTTTGTCTGTCTGTCTGTCCGTCTGTATGTCTGTCTGTTTGTCCGGATTTAACTAAAAAACTACTGCACGGATTTTTATGAAACTTGCGCTATTTTAACAATATATTCTCAGTTTAAAATCTGCACTTTTTTTCATGTGGGTATCTGCAACCGCTCAAAAGTTATAGAACTTTTTCCATTTTCCATTACATTACTCCTATGGGAAATTTACATGTGACCAAAAATATTTTTCGACAATACTTGGTATAAACGATGCATTTTGATTGGCTGATGAGTAAATATCGCAAAATGTTGCAATCATCAACATGGCGAAATTAGTTTTCAAATAATAATATTAATGTCAATTGTTGAAATTGGTGGAATTTTTTTAAAATTAATCTCAACATATAAGGGGAAATTTACATCTAGATCTTCCCTTCATAACATTATATTTAAAAATCACCTTGGTGACCAAAAATACTTTTCGACAATACTCGGATAAACGATGTATTTTGATTGGATGATGAGTAATTATCGCCACATCAATAAAAATATCGCCAAATGAGCTAAAATATGGTCCTATTTATACTCATATAAGAATGGAGTGTCTGTCTGTGGAATCGAACAAAACCCCTCATTTTGAGTTTTCTTCAAGAAGTAGGATACACTGATTCAGAAAATTACATTAAACATTTTTTATGTCTGTCTGTCTGTCTGTCTGTTTGTCCGGATTTAACACAAAAACTACTGCACGGATTTTTATAAAACTTGCACCATTTGAACAATAGTTTCTCAGTTTAAAATCTGCACTTTGTTTCATGTGAGTATCTGCAACCATTCAAAAGTTATAGAACTTTTTTAATTCCAAAACTCCGGTCGCCAATTGGCACCCAAAACACATTGCCGAATACGATAAATTATATCCAATTGGAAGAATAGAATTTTTTTTAATTTGATTGATGTGTTATTGCATTGTTAATGTTAAAATTAATGAATGTGAATTTTAATAAGTGCATTTTTTTGTTACTGGAGTTAATTTCTATAAAAAAATATATACAACTTTTTAAATAATATAAGCTTACAACTCCCACTTGGCATTCAAACAACATTGCCAAGTGTTTTCTTTTCATTTTCTGCAAAATGCATTATTTTTATCGACATCATATTACAGGCTAATATTACGAAAAGGGTTTTTAATTATTTATTTTTATGGATTTTTATATTGCAAAATATCTGTATTTAAAAAAACATCAGTTTATACGCGATAGCATGTAAAGTCGTGAATATAAAAATTAAACAATAATACGTTAAATATCTCCATAACTACTCAAGGTAATTAAATAAATTTACACAGGGTATAGATATTCGACTTAAAAAGTCGCATAGAACTTCACAAATTGACCACGAGCAACGCCGGGCCATATTGCTAGTTTTAAATAAAATTGTTGTCTTAAAAATAAAGACATGAAAAAAATTCTTGTATAAAAGCTTTTTGACCAAACCTTTTCTAGCAGAAAGAATGAATTGTCGAAAAGCAAAATCGTTGTAGATCCACTTTTGTAAACTTTCGGTAATCGCAAAAAAGAAGAGATTGCGTGCTTGGTAGTAAACTATCATAGAGATTTTTTTTAAACGTGTACCACAAATTTATTGTTGGAAATTGACATACACTGTTTCTGCAGTAGGAAAGAGCTAGCTCTCCCTTTTTGCCAAATGTGGACACATCTTCCAACGACTCTTCTTCCTTCCATCGATATATATATATATTTAAAAAAGTCGCAAGTTTTTTTGAACACCCAGGAGGAGGAGCACGTGTTTTGTAAGCAGGATAGTTGACTAAAGTAAATTTTAGAAAATTCATTTTCTCAAGACCACTTCATTAAACAATCGAGATATTTCTAAGAGATAAACTATTCAACCGAACTAGTTTGAATGTGATAGAAAAAATTAAATTTTTTAATATCTTCTTGATACCCTGGTAAAGTGAGTATGTTTTGCTAATATCAGTAGTGGGTTCGACTGCAGTACTATTCATTGTTTATTTGTCTTTGATTGCATTCAATGTATGATACATTTCTAAAACGTTAGATTTTACGGTTATCAGTTGTCTGGCTATTTCGTCCGTTTTTATAATAAAAATATATATAAAACCTGTTGAAACAGTTAGAAAAATGTATTGCTCAGCATAGTTACATCACACTGTGTGAAATGGCGGTGCTGCGTATACACTTCATTTGCATACGGTTGAAAGGTCGAACTTGAAATAAAAAACACTCATGGTCACCCCGAACAGAACGTCGCGGAGGCGGCCGAACTTTCTATGTTCTTTTCTCCAATCATTCGCTCGGCTGGATGTGTCAATCTTGAACTTTCGTAGAAGTAGGCCTAGTCAGATTAAAATAAATTCCATAAAAAAAATCTTATTTTAGTTTTTCAAATGAAAACAATTTTTGAATGTCTAATTTGAAGTCACGAGGGGGCCTAACGGAAGAATGTTTTGTCATTTCACTGGACTTTGAGTGAGTCCCAGTTTGGCTAAACGAAATGGCTCACATGTCTTAAAGTTTTTTTCTGATACTGAAATTTAGATTCTTTGCTTCTGAATACATTTTTAAGAAGACCATTGTGCAGCTCTAGTGCGTCTAAATTCCGATTTTGTATGATTATTTCAATAAACTGTATCGCTATTATCTATTAAATATATTATGTAATGTACATGTGTTTGCTTTTTAATAATTTGCTGTAAATAAAAATGATTTACTATTGTTTTCATTTATAATATGAAGCTTTAATTTAATTTATATAGCACAATTTATCTATTGAATTAATTTGAGATTTATGTGACTGATTAAGTTAAAAAATCTTTGATCATGTAAGTAAATAAAGTTTTCATTAATAATGTAAAGGATTGCTTTGAATGCACTATTTGAATAACCGCACAGTAATTTTAAATTATTCTGTGAAATTGTTCAAATATACTGAACTAGCTGAAATACCCGTTCTACGCACGGGAAGGAAATAAGTTACAAAATTGATACAAATATAATATTTATAGCGAAATAAATAATATTCTTAATTAGACACCCATCAGCGGGAACCACAGTGTTAAAAGTTCCAATTTGTAACGAAATGTTATTAGCAAGGTCCTGCAAGAACTGGAAAGATTGATAATATGGAGAAGTCGGCTACACAATAACGTGGATATATACAAGTTACTCCCGTTGATTAACATCCATATTTTAACCTTTAGTACCATAAAGTGGGGCAGCTTTGTGCCAAGGTTACAACATTGTGCCACACACGGTTTCCGGACTTCAATGCGTTCTAGAGGTAATATAAATGCAACTAGAGGTTTGGAAAAAATCCTGTAGTTAGCGATGATGATGTTGAATCTAAAAGAGCATGTAATAACCTGGTCAGCTATCAGTTGTGGTTTCAAGAAAATATTGTTTGTGATCACAGTGTTTGAAGGTTTTTAAGATACCAGGAGAGTCTCATATGGACCTCATATCAGTTGTTCCCCTGGAGATTTGGTAAGTTTCAACATTAATCACTATATTATTATCTACAATATGCGTATTAAGCAATTCAAAATGTTTGTTCGTTCTGTCATAAGCTCACATGTTACCATAAATGACAACTTTGGGGTACAACTTTGTGCCACTCAATTTTCTTATTTTTTTAGCTTCATTCCCCTTTTGCAGATAATGGCCCGTGGTGACAGAAAGAAGGTCGGAGGTCACCCTTATCGGGCTTACACTAATGAATACCTTGAAAAGGTGTTAAATAAAATTACAGAGAAGAGGATTTCAATCCGTAAGGCCCAAGAAAGGTATGGAATTCACCGAAATTCACTTGCATTTATGCTGAAGAAGAGAAAGGATGCTGAATTATCCCCAACTGAAGGTCTGAAGAAACCAGGTAGGCAAACAGTGCTTTCTGCTGAGGAGGAGGAGGAAATAATATGTGCACACGTCATCGCTGTTGCTGCACAGATGTTGCTTCCAATGAACAAAAGCTGGAGCTGCCCCTTATGGTGAAGGCCTACCTAAATCGAATGGGTCGGAAAATACCCATTTTCAACAAAAACCTGCCTGGTGAAGAATAGGCCAAATCGTATTTAGATAGGCAAAAGAAAGACTTGAGGGTAAGGATGTTCCATTCTGGATGATTGGAGGAAAACCCCACGAGGAAGATCGAGTCCCTCTCTTCCAAAAAGTGCGTTTCCCATGATGTTGATAAAATTACTCGACAGACTGCAACCAAATATTGTTAAGAACCTTCTGGGAGGTTTTAAAGGGAGTTGCATCCATCCCTTGGATCGAGAGCATGTTCTTCAAAAGCTGTACAACAGAGTTTTGGATGTCCATTTTCTAGAATTTAAACTGACATGTAATGTAATTTAATATTATTTTTTGTAATGTAATATTTTAAAACAGTTTATCATTAAAAGTTTAAAAAAAACTTGTCTTCTTCCATTTCGCACACCTCAAAATTGCTAAAAAAATTTGAAAAAAAAAAATTAAAATGATGAGAACAAATTTTATTTCCCTGTTCATAGCATAGTAGATGATCTGAGTATGAAAAAAAGCATGGTCAAGATTGCGCCACATTAAGTTTCAATGTGTTTTAGAGACAGAAAAGAGAGTGGCACAAAGTTGTACCCAACCGGGTACAACTTTGTGCCAGACGAAAAAAATTCCCCCTCCCTTTCTATAAAGAAAAAAAATTCCACCCATCATTGGATAGCCGAGATGTGTAGGTATGTTGCGTAAAAATTTCAGAGCGATTAGTGCATAACATGATAGATATATTCTGAAAAACTTCAAAAAGTGGCACAAAGTTGCCCCATTTTACGGTAACATCCCAAAGATTTAAAGAGGAACAACTCTTAAAATTGTTAATAATAATTAGCTACGAAAAACTTTTATTTAACCTATGTCAACATTTGTCGTTAAATTTCTCAAATTGGCGAGGATATAAAAAGAAAAAAAGAAAACGTTTTTAAAAAGTTCACTTGCCAAATTCCTTCTTTTGTACGGTAAACCCTATCAATATCCAAAAGGGGATTTTCGGATTTTGCCCCCGCACTTTTTTAATATTGAACTTTTAAAATAAAAAATAATAAGAGTCAAATTTTTTACTGAATTGCCAAACTGAATTAAAAAAAAAAAAAATCCGAAACCTTATCCACTACTACAGACGATGGACGCAAACTCATTCCCCTTCTGACACTTGTACCACGTGAGGGAGGAGTCCACAACAACAGTTTTCGATTCTGCCCACATAACTCTTCTTTTAAGCATACTCTCATATAAAGAAAGGTAGAAAGTTAAGGTCACAAAACACTGCAGTGAAGTTTACTCACAGGCGAGTGACCTGAAGTTTTGGCATGCGCAGAAAGCGCATTATTTTTTGGCGCCTGCTTTGAAACGCTTCGTGCGCCAAGGATGGTTTGTTATTCCGTGGTGGTGTTGACTGTGAATATGTCGATCCGATTTCATTACATGCTATAAATATCGGATCAAATAAGGACAATTCTCAATATTTAAGGTAAGTGGCAAGCAATTTAATTCTCAATATTTAAGGTAAGTTCCAAGCAATTTATTATTAATATAGTCAATTTAAAGCTTGCATATACATTTGAATGTTATTTTATACAAAAACTTTGTCTCAAATGAAACTACGCGACTTCTTTGTGCGTTCCATTGATCGGGATTCGAGTAATATAAGTACTGGACTTGGAAGCTTTTTTATATATATATATATATGTCAACAGAAAGTACAGTTATATAAGGAAATTGAGCAGAAAGCCAATTTTCATAAGTGGATATCGTTTGTCAATGTTTTAAAATCCAGGCAAATTTTTATATTTGTTTGATTGATGTGCAAGATTTAAACTAGTTTCGATGATTTACGTATAATAGCAATCTATATTTTAAGAAAATGGTACAACACAAACTTTAACTAAATGCCTAAAGAGCTAAAATTTTACAAACATCTCAAAAAATAAATATAAAAAATAATATTATAGGTAACTCGACCGCACATTTATAAAATTGATCAAAACATCTTTTTTAACTGAAATAAAGTATTGCCTTATTTTATTAGTTTTTAACATAAAAATAAACCTTTCAGCTTATCTTAATTTACTTATATGAGCAATTAGCTTGAATTCGATCAAATCTGAAAACTTTTAAACCTTGTACCACATGTGGCATACAAGTATACAATTATTAAATTTTTATTGAGTATAAGTATTCTTGTTGAGTATAACAGTGGCGTAGGGGGGGGGGGGGGGGGGGGGGGGATCATAAATTATTTTTGGTCCGACCAAAACCAAATAATTTTTTTTATTCATAATTGATTTTAACAATTTTTAACTAATAATTTTAATTAATATTTTAAATAAAATTTTATTATTAATTTTAATTAATATTTTAAATAAAATTTTATTATTAATTTTAAATTAATTTTAAATTAATAATTTTAAATTAATGTTAATTAATAATTTTAAATTAATTTAAATTAATAATTTTAAATTAATTTTAATTAATAATTTTAAATTAATTTGAATTAATAAGTTTAAATTAATTTTAATTAATAATTTTAAATTAATTTTAATTAATAATTTTAAATTAATTTTAATTAATAATTTTTAATTAATTTTAATTAATAATTTTAAATTAGTAATTTTAATTAATCATAATAATTTTTAAGTAGTAATTTTAAATTAGTAAATTTAAATTATATTTTTTTAATTTAAGCAATAGTTTTAAATTAAAATATTAAATAATTATAATAGTAATTTTTAAGTAGTAATTTTAAATTAGTAAATTTAATTCATGATATTTTTTAATTTAGGCAGTAGTTTTAAATTAAAATTCTAATTAATGAAATATATATATATAAATTATAAATAAGATGTAAATTAAAAGCTTAATTTTCGCAGGTTAATCTTCAGTCATTTCCTAATTTAAATTACTAACATTTACTGGGATTCAAGTCAGTAGGGGTCCTGATATATTGATGGGGGTCCTGATTGAAGCAATTTTAAATTAGTAATCTTAATTAATATTAATAATTTTTAAGTAGTAATTTTAAATTTGTAAATAATTCTTTATTATATAATTAAAAATAACAGGATAATAATCATTATTTTCCGGTTAATTTTATCATGCATGACTGTGGCGTGACATGGGGGAGGAGGTTTCATTGGTTGCGAAACGGCGCATTGCGGCAAAATCATAACGGAAATTGGCGTTGTTCGTAAAAGAATCAAATAAATGAATAAAAAATATATTAATATAAAAAACATTGATTTCTGTAAAGATTCATTCTAATCTGTAAAGCTAGACAATGGAAAAATGCTTGCCTAATCATCAGCACGAAATGCAGCGCCGAAGAAAAAAAATCCAGAAAAAGGTTATAAACACAGATTTAAACGAGAATCTGTTGATCCCACCCTTCTTAAATAGAGCCAACTTTTCCATTATGTGCCCTTCGTATTTATAATAGTTGAATATAACTTTTTAATAATCCCCCATAAAATTTTCAAACGACGAATGTGCAACAACCTTGGGAATGATCAAAACCCAAATTTAAAAAAAAAGCGAATAACCGCGTTTCCGCGTGAAAAGTAACACGTCTGAGTGACAGAAAAATAATTTGTAAATGTAATTGAATAAAAAATTAGTTAGTTTTGTGAATTTTCAACGATAATCTCAATAAACAAAAAATATTTTAATAAGAAAAGGAGTACATACTTTAAACATATCAGCAAATTTTTTGCACGATGCTCCTTTCTTTTGTTTTGAATCTTCCAATAGTTTACGTTTTGATGACGGCATACCGTGAAAATGCGTAATTCAGATAATCTTAGCAAGTACATGCAGTACTGGAGTGATTTTCAAATTCAAATGGCAAATGAGAAACATGCAACCTCTCAGAAAACTGATTTTTGAGAAGGGGAAAAAATTCCATCGCCATTGTGAGGGAGCGAAGAGGATCACAATTAGGGGCGTTATTTGTTTTTACAGGAATCATTTACAATCCTTTCTTAAAGCACGTAGGGGATGAATGGGTCTTTTCAGGGAAAATACCTTACTTCAAAACAAGCAATTTCTGGATTGATGCATTGTGAATTTCGGCTCAACTGCCGCCCTTGAGAAAAGTAACCCTTTGCATGTACAAACAACCAAGACAATCATACAGGCCTACTACCCAGTGGCGGCGATTCGGGGGACAAGGGGGGCGGTAACCCCGCACTTTTTTTGGATGTTGCCCCCTCACTTTCTTAATATTGCACTTTTTAAAAATAAAACATAATCCCAACACCCCCACTTCTATAGACGGTCAATAGTCTAATTTTTTCTCGCCCCCATCTCTCACACACACTTCTTGTGTTCTCTTGATTCCCCCCCCCGCACTTTCGGTACCTACTGCTACTACCCCATATTCTCCCCCACAAAAAGTGGAATTTTCTGTCTTCAAGGTTGTTTGACCACTGTTCTCCTTAAAATCATCCCTTCAGGGGACAGAAGGGAAGGGAGCAGGAGAAAGATAGATGTGGGGTAGACCAAGAAATGTGACTTGTGTTTTCTTTATAGTAATCAGATAAAAAATCTTCAATTTTTTTATTTAAAAATTGCACTTGTTATTTTTCAAAAAAAATCATTTTGATTTTAAACTGGCTATGGGGGGGTTCTAACCCAAGGTAACCCAATGCTGGCTACGCCACTGGAGTATAAGTATTTCGTTCTTTTTTCACAAAAATTCTTAGTGTTCGATTTGTTTCCTCTTTGATATAATAATATTTTTACTGATTTACGTTTTTTTTCAGTTTACTCTTCAAAAACTGCTGTGAGAGGCCGGTGGCTCCGAGGTACAGCATCCGGCTAGCAATCAGAGGACTGTGAGTTCGAATCGGCATGAGAACTTGATAAAAGTTCAGATGCAGTGAACTCGTGATCGGAGGATTGCCAGATTCGATACTAAATTACGAAAGTCGTCTGAAATGATATTCAATTTCCATAGGCGTATATACGGAACTGGTGCACGTTAAATCTAATCGTGGTCCAATACTCTGACGCCTATTCAGATTGCATCAGATACCAACTCGGGTTTTGTCCTCACCATGTAATCAAGGTAAAAATATACTGAACAGTGTTCCCCGGTCTTTTCTTTGAGATAGCCCAGAACTATTGCCAATAGCCCACTGTGCACCTCTAGTGCGACGTTGACCAACCATCAAAAACTGCCGAGAGACAAATATTGTCAGAAGTTGTTGAAAGTAAAGAAACTAATATGCAATTTTTTAAATGGTAATGACAGACGATGAACCTTGAAATCAAAACTTTGGAAAGATTTCTACATATTTCGATAATGTTATTTATATTTCATAGATTATTTGAAGAAATAATTGTTTTAGTAATTTTGATGGTCATAAAAACTACTTGTTATTTACTTGTATGACATGTACTAACATAATAAGGTACTTAAAGAAACTAATTGTAAGAAATAATATCTTAATTGAAGAATGTAAATGAAGTTATTATTATAATTATTTATAATTTATTATGATGTCGCCAAATATCTTAAAATATTTAAAATACTAAGTACTAAAATGTATTTAAATAATTTTAATAGCATTGGTTTGAATGCAACCTTATTTATAGTCACACTTTCACACATGATGAATTTGTGCATAAAAACTTCTCATTTGGCCATATTGATGGCATTTTATCAGCACAAGCTTAAAAGATTTCATTGTGAAATTAAATTTGAAATCGGTATTTTATAAAAGTTACCATCATTAACATTTCAAATGAATAACGCCTATGCATAAATAAACATGCAAGTCCAATTGCTAAAAAAAATGGTACATACATTTATTTCAATGGAGCTTTGGATTTTCAAGTTCTAAAACTGAAAGGAATATTTTTGAAAATATTAAAAAAAAAAATCAAAAATGGATAATATTTTTTTTTTATAAAATTAAATGCTTATATATTTTTTTTGACATGTTTGTTTTGCATGCACGAACTTCAAAAAATATTCTAGAGTTCTTTAATGGAGATACATTGTTATAGTTTATGAACAAATGTCACAGTGCATTCTATAAAGTAAAACCACTTTTTTTATACTTTTCTACGATGCGAATAAAAAACAACTGGAAGTGTTTTGTATGAGTGTTATATGTCATAAATATTTATCTAAAATTATTTGTTCGTGTTTTTCATTCATAATTACACATAATCATTCTCCGATTAAATTTTAATTTATAGTTTTCTCTGTTTAAATGCATTTTTTAAATAAATCTTTTCAGATACGAACCATTATTGTTTGTTCTCTGAATATGATCAGAATTACGTTGCCTTGTAATTTTTGTTCCACTCACATAAAGTAAAGATCCCGCTAATAAAAATTTTAGAAAAAATACCCAAATTTAATTTTATGCAAACTAAATATTAACAAATATAAATTAAATTGTCTTAATAGAAATGTTACAAATTAACAAAAACTTGGAGAAATATTGGACGGAGAAATAAAACGAAATTTTTACCAAAATGTTAAACATATGGGAATATAAGATTTGAACTATTTAGTTTTTATAGAGTTAAAATTGAAAAATTTTAATGCCTTTTAATCAGACACTAAAAGAAAGTTTCAATTAATTAAAAAAATATTTAAAGATTACAAATGTATGTACAAAATAACCAATTATATGGTAATAGAATTAAAGTTGATTGAAAATTTGTAATATTTTATTAGCCATGTATAAGGTTCTATATATATATTTAAATTATTAAAAGAAGATGAAGCGAAAAATAGAAAATTATATTTTTAATATTTTTCTAAAAGCATATGTTTTTAGAAAATGTACTGAACATATTTATTATATTAAATTCCTATCATTAAATAGTATGCTAAAAATAATTAAGAACACATTTTGTTATTTCTTTCTGCAATTTTATGCCTGCATTAATTTTGTAAAATAAATTTGGTAACGAAAGGAATTAGATTTCAAATAAAATTTATGAATTTTTTTTTAAGGAACATGAAAAGTTCTTTAAATTTGTTTTCATAAATTTTATTTGAAATTTAATTCCTTTCGTTACCTAATAATTGTGCCTTAAGGGTACTTTTCCTGCATGGATTCCGTGACCATGGATTAAATCGCTAAGTAGAATCTATAAAAAGCGGTAAGCATGCCAACGTGCAACCCTGTAATGGGGGAGAATCTATATTCTACGTAGAGGTTGCCATGACAACGATGCAGCCGATTTCGAATTTCGCTTTTTGGCTGCAGTTTTGATTGAAATGAGTTTTTCCCCCTTCTGAATTGTGCATTACGGTAACAGGCTTGTTATTTATCGGAGATTTTGTTTAATACCACAGAAATTTATTTTTCAACTCTAATCTTCATTTAAGAAAATGAGTAAAATATCTGATTTTAGTTTTAAAATACACTAATAAATTTAGAAGCAGCCCGGCTGTACTTACCGTAGTGCACGAGCCACCACTGATTTAAGTCATCGTAATTTCGCAGAAGTGAGCAGTCTGGTATAATATTGTTCAATAGGAGCCTCCGCCTCCTGCTCCGCTGTCGCTCCGCCAACCCCCGGAGGATTGCTTCGCAAACCATGTATTCGGAGATATGATAAGCATCGAATGTAATCAAAAATGAGTACATTTTATATAGTATTTAAAATACCTCTTTTTAACAGTGTAGAATTTTTTAAGCCTGTTTTGAAAACGTTTTGAACATAGACATATATTTATTAATTTTTCAGCTATCCGATGTACACTGCATTGAAGTAAATGTTCAGTTGTTCTCTCAAGAGATTAATATCCGTGCATGCTTTTGTTAAATTCTTCTATTATAGGAAAAACAATGAGCATTTTTCCTATTCACCTATGAATTTAATTCAGATCCTGTAGTACGATTTCTGATGAAACTGGGGGCAGTTTGAAAAGGAAGGTTTAGCTTTGGAACCAAAAACGTCAAAGTTTTGAAACTAGGCAATAGAAAGTTTAGTGATCTTTCCACATTTTTCTATTTATCCTTATAAATTCTTATTAAAAAAAACTCAATCGCATTACAAAATTTCAGTAAGAATAAAACGAAACAGCGTGAAACATTTTTTTAAAAACTTTGATCACATGTCTTATTATAACATAAAAATAGAATGGCACAACACATAGCCAATGGGAACGTTTCTTCCTACTGGGAGAAGGAGCAAACTTCTCTACTCTCGGTTTGTTTTGATTTAATCCATGGTTTAAATGGCATGGGTTTCGAAACGATGGCTTTTTTTTGTGATGTTTCAGCATTTTTAAATCTCATTAATTGTTACTCTGATTGGGGGATTGAGTGGTTAATTCCTAGTGTCCGGTGCCCTCGCCAAATGGGATTTGGCGATAAATGATTGGGCGATAAAATTTATATTTTGGCAACCCTACTTGCCGCGTGCGAAAATATGTTCTATGGCAACCCTAAATTTTTTACTCACGTAGCTGCGCCATGCCGTGCTTGATGATGCGAAGATGCATCTAGTTAGATGATGCGTGCGCGCATCTTGGTTTAGTCTTGGTTTCACGCATTTCTGCCATTTTTGAATGGACGTTCGGCGGCTACGTGTGATTTTAATTTTTTCTGAGCTAACGATGTATTAACGATTATTTGAATAGCAAGTATTTTTGGAAATTGGTGATGAAAGGCAAACGTGCCGTGTTGAGTGGTGCATGGATGCCGGATTGTTATGCAGTAAATGCGCCTAGCGAAACAGACAGTCACTGACTGGATCTGCCGAGAGGTATGTACAGAGTGGTTCATTCATAATCCTGTTCCTATCGCTGGAGAGCATGTCGTCGTTGAGATTGACGAGTCGAAGTTGGGCAAACGCAAGTACAACCGGGGCAAGCGTGTGGAAGGCCAGTGGGTGTTTGGAGGGATTGAATCCGTTACAAACAACAAGTGCTTCATGGTTGCCGTGGACGACCGGAAATCGGAAACTTTACTCAACGTTTTGCAGCAGTTCGTTTTTCCTGGATCCGATATTGTTTCCGATTTTCATATAAAATGTTGATTTAACGATCAACGACTGCCCGAAGGATTGCCTGTAAGCACCATGATCGACGGCCCGGAGGGGATCGTCGATGGCACTGCACTTAAGAGTGCCATCGAAATGCCCCAAACAACTGCCCGTAGGATCGCCTGTAAGCACTATGATCGAATCCCCGGACCAACGCAATGTCCGCCATTTTGCGTCATCTGACCATAGTTCAAAAATACGAGGCATCGTTCTCGGGTCTTTCCTTCGAGATAGGCCCCGAATCGTCGCCAATAGCCCACTGTGCGGCTCTAGTGCGACGTTAATTAACCAAACCAAACTGCCATTTTGATTTGGCGACAAAAAAAAACGTCATTTTTACCTTGGCGCCAATTTTTGGACTTGGCGACAACGGGGCACCGTACACTAGGAATTTACCGATTGAGTACATGGTCTGTTTCAAAACTTCCGATCATGAACAATTGGTCTGAATATTATCTTCTTCGTCAGAGCGATCAAATAGAGCTCGGCGTCGGGAAGACCGCAGTAGTAATGGTACACGGCTGATTATTCGCAAGATTACTAAAAATGCTTTATTTTGCACAATCATGACTGGTAGTAGCAAATACTGCAAATTCCACATGTATTTCCAGAATAGTATTGAATACCAATGACAACAGAGAATTGCGCTTTGTTCTCCATCGAGCAAAATTCCGTCTAAATGCATTGACCGACTACCTGTAGCAATATTAACAAGACTAACACGTGTGGCGACAAAGGCCGGTTTAATTGCCAATAAAAGAACTTCCTCCTGCAGGGTTACCGAAAAGGTAACACGCTAAAAATCAGTGTCCGTTCAATACATGTCAACAACATGCGTGAATCAACAGTAGTCATAAAAATTCATCTGTTAGGTTAATAAACACCGAGTGCTTCATATCCACTCCTTCCTGTTTACATACATTAATACATTTACAAATTATTTTTTTAAAAGCTGAATATACAATTTTAGGTTAAAATGTAGTGAACGGTACCAATTGGCAAATTTTCCAATATTCGATATGCTAACCGTACTTGATGACAAAAACTTCCCTTGCGGTTGCCTAAAAAGGTTACCAGATTTCCTGAAAGCTGTGTGACCGGTAAATATATATTTTTAACCGAATGAACAATGCGCCAACCAAAACTCCAAAACATAATCGCCAAGTCAAGAGGTTATCAATTCGACTGTTACGTATTTTTCTTATGTATGTTCACGCAGGACATCGGTTCTAATTCAGATATTTGCACATAAAAATTTGTTGGATAGGTAATTTTTATTTGGGAGCAATTTGAAAAAAAAAAATCCGGAATTCTCAATTAACCGAACTGTTTAAAATAAAAATATTGTCCGATTTCAATTTTTTTTTGTTGGATAGAGAAAAATCTGCAAAAAAAATAATTGGTTATCCGGCTGGTATATATTCAGAAATGTCAATTCACCGTTGTTTTTCAAATAAATTATCCGATTATTATATCCGATTTATCTTATATACAGTGGCTCCCAAAAGTGTTCGTACACTTTAAAAATTTGTAGAAAAAGCGCTGTAGTCTGGAATTGAATTCGAATATAAAGTCTAATATTTTTTCACATCATCTCCATGTTATTCTGAATAAAATCTAATATATATTCTTTAAATATGGAATTATTTTCTTTTTATAAAAATGAAAATGCAAGGAAACAGAGAAAAAAAACGCCACAAAAGTGATCGTACACCAAAACATTTTCGAATAAATTCATAAATAAAATTATCGTCTGTCCCTTTTTTTTATTTTTGCATTGTGTACTTTTAATTGTGTGCATTTAATATTCGTTTGGTATTAATTTTTGCTTGTTTACGTCGTAATATTCTATTTATTATTTAAAAATGGATCGTAGTCGTAAGGAAACAAAGAATAGCATTCGAATATTGATAATTTCTCATAATAATGGTTGTAAATCATCTCGGAGTATCTCTAAATTAATAAATTTATCCAATTCTACGTGCAGTATGTGATAAATGCTTTAAAGAAGAAAATCGGATTAAAAACAAGGTAAGAAAATTTCATCCGGCAAAGTTAACAGATCGTGATCAGAGATTTATAGTTAGAAAATTTATGAAAAATCCACGTTTGAGTGTTGTAAAAATATGTACATAATTTAATGAAACATGTTCTACTTCAATTTCAATCGAAACTGTTCGACAAGTGCTCAGATGAGCTGAATTACATGAGCGTTCTGCCGACGAAAATTTCTTGTTAGTGCGAAAAATAGAAAGCTTAGGTTTACCTTCGGAAATACCAAGAACTTAGTCGGAACAGTAAAGAATGCTTTGGACGTGTCCTTGTACAAGGGTGCAAATTAGCATCAGGACTAGGTAATTTGGTATTTGATGATAACATAATGAATAAGCATGTTTATTTAAATATTTTAACACACAATTTCAAATTATAAGCTCAAAATTTGGGTATCGGAATCAACTTTGTTTCTTATCAAGATAATGATCTTTATCACGCTCTATAATTGCCCAAAAGTTCTGAAAAAACACATCAGCCGCTGAATTTAAACCTAATAAAACACATATGTAAAGAACTAGAGGTTGGAGTACGAAGATACGACATTAAAACTAAAAACGAACTTAAAAAAGTAATAATCGAAGTATAGAAGAAAACGATACAAAAATTACAAAAAAACTAATGAAATTTATGCCCAGACGTTTAAAAGCTGTTGTGGATGTTACAGGACATCCTATTAAGTACTAATTTACCAAAATATTGCAATATTTATTAATGTGTAGACATTTTTTTAAAGTGTACGAAGACTTTTGTGAGATAATTTTTTTGTTACTTTTTAAATATTTATTTAAAAAAAAAAAATTTTACTATGTTTTTAAAATATTTTATATAGTTTTATTAAGAACAATTTATATATCTTCTTAAAAAATTCCCATTGTGAAATATTAATTTTTATAATAAATAGAGCAGTGATTCTTTGAAATTCGTAAGTGTACGAACACTTATGGGAGCCACTGTATAAAGCTGAAATCTCCAAAATCTGTCCGGATGTGTGTTTGTTTGTTGGTTTGTCAGTATATTATAGGTTCCGTTACTACAAAACGTAGAGCTTTGAAATTCACAGAATAGTTAGTTCAAAAAATAAGAATTTTAACGTGACTATTTTCAAGTCTCTATGATGTTCCATTCGAATATTATGACATTTTTTAGCGTACTTCAGCAAAGTTTCACGAAGTGGCAATAGTAAAATCAGTTAAAATTAACGGAGAAAAGCGAAAATATAATATAAAAATATTATGAATCAATTAGAATGCCGATATTTACACGGAATACTCCAAAACTACAAAACGTAGCTTTATGAAATTTATAGAGTATTTTACTTGACAAATTAGAAATTTTTTGTGATAATTTTTAAGTGTGTACAATGTTCCATTCGTATGTTATAACTATTTTAATGTATTCTATTGACTTAACATGGATGAAAATATCGTTTGCAATTTAAAATAATATTTTTTGTTATTGACGCTATAAAAATTGCGTCATAGGTTTTGTTTGATTTAATAATTATTGAAAAACGTCAGCACATTAGGCTTTTTGCTACAATACGGAACCATTCAAAAAATTAAACAACCAGAATTTTATCTTAGGCAAATGGTTTAGAATTGTATTAAAATTTTATAATTATTATATCTCTTTTTTTTATACAGGTTCATTGTAATTATATTTAATTATCTTAAATCGAACTTTTAGAGCAATTCTTCCAAAATGCGAGTAATTTGTGTATGAACGTACATTTTATTTATTTGAAAAATATGTTATGCAAATATTTTTTTTTTTAATTGTACAAAGCTTAGTTTCACTGTGAATTTTCAACTCTATTATTCTTTTTAATATTATTAAAGAACAAAATTTCACAGATACCAACTGATAATTTAGAAAATATTTTATTTAATGTGCCAATGAATATTTCATTTTAAAACATTGAATGGCGTTCATTAATAATTAAATGTAGAATTATTGAAAGTACTTGGTGAGATCATAGTATGCTGCACAGTTTGCTAAAATATCGCCAAGTTATAACAGTGTATTCTTTGGATAAAGTGCGTCTTGGCTGTAATTTGTTGTGGAAACTTACTAAATATTTATATAACAGGTATTTTTCGATGCGAATTTAATAATAATAGTATCACAAAATCAAAATTTTTAGGAAAAATTGTTTAACAAAATGAGTAAATACCGAATTTTTAATACATTAATCCGTAAATAAAACAAATGAACTTAAAAATAAAATAGGTGATTATTCTTTTGTAATAATATTATTCATGGGAATGGTTTAAAACATGGGAATTTGGGCGTAGTAAAAGAAAGTTGTGTACTATTTCAAAACATACTATTTTTGATTGAGTATTTATGCAGGGCTGTTAATTCTGTACTCACTTTGATAAAGAATTTGAGGCAGTTTATTTACAAAAAACATTTAGGTTCATTCTGTCTGCAATTTACATTTTTGTGTTCTGCATTACTGAGGTCAAAATTGCAAACTACTAATTAGATAGACAAGTTGTTGGTCGAAGATATTGCAAAGATGTAGCCTAAACGATACATTGGAACGGGCATTTGGAAATAGTCAAATCAAAATTGCAATACTGGAAAAAAGGGAAGTTCGGAATGTTTTGAAAGTTAAATCATTAAAGTTTTTTATCAAATTTCTTAATTTTGTCATCTTTAAAAAATTATGTTATCTGTTTTTGCTGCATTTTTCACTTCCATATGGCTTCAGAACATTTCAATATCGAAATTAATTCAGAAATTTTATTAAAATTCACGTTTGAAGTTATTGATTTAAAACTGCAATTTAATTAAACCCTCCTTGATGAATTTTTTTTAAAAACCCTTATAAAAATGAAGATTATAGCCCTTTGTTTATTACTTAATTTAATATTTTTTCCTTAAATAAAAAAATCACAGTTTTATATAAATACTCATTCCTATAAAATACCTATTATAATGCATATTATATTTCAATGATGATGGTAACAGTAATTAAATTTTTATCGATTAAAGGAAGCACTGAAAACTAAAATATAATTATAGTCATTTCCCTAATAAATTGCGGCATGCGGGTTAAAAAAATCGGTTATGTACATACCGAGCTGTACTGGGCCCCTACTCGGTACAAGGTTGAGAGGGGGAGAGGATAAGTGACCTACAATGGTTGAAACGGCCTTCCTTCCTTTACACGATGGTATGTCATTTATTTATATAGGCTGATTCCACGTTGAATAAATAGCAGCGGTACACTAATTTTCACATGGTGCAAGCGTAAGAGGGGGAGGGGGATGGGTTAAAAATCGGCATGTACGAAACGTCTGACTTTCGTCTCTACGATAGTATATTATTTATACCCATCAGCTGATTCCACATGAGTTAAGGATTTTAAAACGTCGTTTTTTATTATGGGACTTCATGCAATTATGTATACCCATACCGAAAGGAAATTCTTATTAATTTAGAAAAATATTTTGGTGCAGGAATGTGTAATTTTTAAAACTCCATACCTTAAGAGAGATAAACTAGAAATTATAGGATTTTTATCGGTGTATGAGCAACCAAGTAGCATAGAGATATTTTTACTTTTTTAATTTATAATTTATTAAACATAAAAATATTTTAAATTATAAAAAAAAAGCTTTATCACTTTTTAAAGAAGAATTCTAAAATGGTATATGCAATTATCCCACGGAGGAGGGTAAATGTATATATTTTCAGTTTTCGTTATTTTATTTATCTCCGTGCGAAGAACTGGTACTTTTGCTAGTTATATTATATTTTTATTTTTTTTATAACGTTTTTCAACGATAGATTAAGTAAAATGGTTAGTCAGAAATCATGTGATTTTCTTTATAAAATTGCATTATTGAAGCAATTTTTAAAATCAAATTATAACTTTAATAAAATAGAATACATAGCAGCCTAAAAATAAGTTAACCAGAAATTTTGAAAAATCTCCTTTAATTATTATTATTATTTTTTATCTTCGAAATAAAACGTTTGTTTCTATAATTTTGGTTTATTTGGATGCTGGACTATATTCGAGGCCTCCGTGGCCGAGCGGTTAAAGGCGTCAGCTGGAAATACGAAGATTCGTGGTTCGATGCCAGGCGATGGACTTGACAAAGAAAAGTAAAAAATAGTGATCTTGTAATCGGAGGGTTGCCAGTTTCGCTACAAAATACTAGAAAAGTCGTCCAGAGCATCCGCAAAAATGAACGGCGTATATACGGGACTGGTGCACGATACATCTGATCGGGGTCCAAAGTCCCGACGTCTATTGAAGGCGTTGGGTGCCAGCTCAGTGTTGTCCTCGTCATCTGACCATGGTTCTAAAATAACGAGGTGCATGTATGAATGAATGTGTGTGTGAATGTGTTCCCGGGTCTTTCCTTCGAGATAGACCCCGAACCGTCGCCAATAGCCCACTGTTCAGCTCTAGTGCGACGTTAATTAACCAAACAAACAAACAAGCTGGAATATATTCTGTATTTACGTTGTCGTTGTTTTTAATTTGTTTTGTGGAAGATTTTTTAAACTTCTTTTGCTGTGTTCTAACAAAACCAAATAATGGCGTGTATGTTTTTGTAATCGAAATGAGTTTTTCTTGCTCACCGTTTGTTTAAAAAAAGAGGTCTGTACTCTAATTATATTAATATATAAACAGTGTTAAATATTTTGTAGATAATTATTATCATTTATAAGCTTCGAATGCATATTTTTGTAAAATATGTGATTTTTTCGAAGATTGTTACTTTTTTTCGAATTTCCTATTCTTTAACAATTAATAATTCGATTATCCATCTTAGTCCACCTTGCAATTCATTGAAAAAAAATTGTTTTCTAATTTTTTCATTGTAGTGTGATAAAAGGTTTCTTTTCTATACAAAACCAAGGAATATTAGTAAATAATTCGACTTTTATAATTTATTTTTATAGTTTATATATAGAAGTTTTCCCGCATCACATTATCGCAAGTTTCTTAAACTCAAACAAATCGAATTTTGGACTTGATTTAAATCACCCAGAAATGTCATTTTTTGCTTACGTGTACTCCATTAAACGAAGTTAAAAAAAAGAAGAACGGGATCAAAGCATAAGTTTAACAATCTGCAATTTATATTTAATTTCAAATATACCCATTTTACCCCACCCTACACCTACTTATGCAATTATCAGCAGGTGTTTGTTTTGATGAGTTGGCGAATGGACCTTTCTTCTTCTCCGTGGGCGTCTTGGTTCAGGCGGCGGCGTCTTTCGCAGGTGCAGGGCAAAGCGAAGACCCGTAAAAACGAGCTTGTGGTGTTTGTGTCATGAGAGGACACAAGTTCGGATCTACGGGTTCCCGCTTAGCAGCTTCTCTTCTCCTTCTTCTCCTTCTCCTTCTTCATTCGACGTCCACCAGCACTGAAGAGGCGGCACCACCACATCCGATTACCAGGGCCCGATTTAGAAAGTTCAGCACTATAGGCACAACGTCATTGATGGAGCCCCCTCTCGTAAAAAGTATTCAAAACATCGCATAATTAGTGTATTATTTATCTAAAAAAAACAATCAAATTATAAAACGTTTTTGAAAAGATTGTCTAAAATTTACAAAAAAAAAAAAAAAAAAAAATTGCACTAACAATTACAGATTTGTCAAAGTATAGAAAACTTTATACAATTTATGTAAATTAAATAAAAGTCGGCTTTCGGGGTCCTCCCGTCCATAAAAATAATTTCAGAAACTGAAGAGCACTTATTCCAAACAATAAACCAAGTGTAGCCTATACGTCGCTTCATTAATCGGTTAACCGGCTGAATAAAGGGGGCTCTAAAATTTTGAATGCAGGGGGGGGGGGCAACTAAGATGATCTCGCATCCCCTACGAAATGTTCTAAGACCGTAACTGTGGGGACGTCCTAAGGAGTAAACAGTGGGCACCCCCCCTTACGATAGACCCTCCCTTTCTCTGTAAAGACCCTTTCGTTAAAGCGAATTCGACTCGGCTTCTCATATATATTTGTGATAAAAACTGAACTGTAACATTTTGAAGAAAAAAAGTACTTGCCCTGGGACTTGCAGATTGCGTTCCGTGTTGGCAACCCTCGTTTAGGACGATAAAAAGACGTATCTGAGAACAGAGTCACTCGGAACCTACTTTGAACGCAATCTGCCTATTCCCGTTTGTTAGTTAGATCATCTAGCTAGCGAAAGGCCAGCCGAAGGAAACTTTTGTAGGTTTTCTACTTGTTACGCAGACGATTGGTATCTCACGGGACTACCTCCCCGCGCTTCTTGGTGGGCAAGCTGTATACTCTGTGGGGCGTCCAGCTGAATGTCCCGAATCAAACCGAAACGCGTTCCTAACAGGTTGTGAAATTGTGGAAAACTACTCTGATCACTGAATGGAGAATTTATCCGACATGAGAGGGTTATAGAACGCTCGAAGAAGGACACGGCGAGGACAAAAGGGGCGATCGCACAAGAACTTCACCCAAGGGGGAGTTTGGACTTAAAGAGAAGGAGAGAGTGCCTCTGCTCCGTAGGGCTCGTAATCAGACCTCTGGCAGTGGTGATTCGTGCTGTGACGACTCGCGAAAATGACCGCGTGAAGCCGATCAAGTCTAGCTAACTCGGCTTACGATGAGTTCGAGCGAAAACTCTAATGTGAAGCCAAATGAACGTAGACCATTGTCTAACCGAACGTTAGTCAATTTACCAAGAAAATCAGAATTTCCCGCGAGACTGGGGCGGCGTTGTCCGGAAGCAGTGACGGCTCTCCTCGAGGCGCTTGTCACCCGAATGTCGTCGCCAAAACCGGAACAGGGCATTTGGTCCCGAGTCGAACAAACGGTGTCCACCATTTCCAGCGGAGGAAATGGGCTGGACTGAAAACTGAACCGGAAGTTGTTCTGAGTTTGCACGAAGAGGCAAGCTGACTGGAGACCACTCCGAGGTGCGAACCGCTCCTTATGTCTTTGCAATGTTCTGTCAGCGCATTGGTGCAAAGACAGACTAGCTTTTTCAGTTTCGGTTTTCTGTCCATATACCAAATACAGGTGGCTAGGCCATTATAGGCGGAGAACGGCGAGCCAAGCGTCCGAACAGTGTACGGACAGACCATACTGTCCTTATCAAACAGATCTGAGACTCGAACGACAGTTGCTATTGCGGCTGAGTCGGACCTCACAGAGTTGTCCAGCAGTATGAGCTTTAAAGTGGAAAATCAAGGGGAACATCGGAACCGGTCAAAGGGTGACACTGTCCCTTCATCCATCCTGAAGACTCGCAACTGAGCGTATTATCAGAAGAGCGGATCTTGAAAAAAAAGTTTAGACACTTCCCGTGAAGGTACCGCGCTGTTCCCAGAGAGACTTCAGGTATTGGATCGTTAAGTGTCACATTTGTTCCTTGCAAACAAAACCGAGACCTCAGAAAGTTGGCCAGTAGCAGGAACTTAAAAGTGGGGAAACCGAAGAGAACAGTGGAGCCGTCCATTCATGGAACCATGAGAATGTTCCACAAGGTTTAGCCACTTCTCGAGAAGGTATCACGATGGCCCCCAGAAAGCCTTCAGGTAGCGGATCAATAAAAAGTGTGAACAAAACGGTTGCCATTCTCTGTAGGATGCCAATTTCAGTAGCGGGAGACAAGTCTACCGAGACGTCAAAAGGAGGATCGGAACACGAACCTCAAATAGGTGATGGGGGTAAGAGCACGACTGTGCTGTCCCCCAGGGAGCAAGCTGACCGGCACGTGAAACGACTGGGAGTAGTAACCCCATGACCAAACGGAGTGCCGAAAAAGTGCTTCGAACCAAGGGTGCCTTTAACCTGCGACAATTCCTACTGAAGGTATGCCTTGCTAGATACTTGACGAGCATGTGAAAGAGGCCGTAAAGACGTGAAAGAGGCCAGTTGATGCGAAACAGGCTCAGAAGTAGCAGGGGGGAAACCTGGCAAGGCCCCACAGTGACTCCCCAATCCCGAAACCTAAGATCCACCAACCTTGCCGCTCGCAAAAGCAGCGGTTCCGTTGGGGAAGAGCAATCGGCTCCGTCCAACGTGAAAATGTGTGGATCCTTCCTGGGTCTTCTATGCCTTGGTCCCACTCTAGAAACCCGCAATCGACGGGGATCGACGAGTCGGCGGGCAGCAGGGAACCGATCCTTTGTGTTCTCCTCTGCCCTTAAAGACTGCCGAAGGAGCTCGCGTAACAAGCTAGACACTGCAATATGTAACCGATTCTTTTGATTAATAACTTATCTGATAACTTATGGTATTACTTAGTGCACTGTGGTACTTTTGATTAAAAATATAAATTATTTATTTGTTTAATGAGCTAATACAATAATTAGATCGTAAAAAAATATATCACCAAAACGTTCGATAGGAAGCCAATTATGGCCAGCTACTTTTTGTTGATTTTATCTGATCTATTTATACGGCAGATCTTTCCATATCAAACCCAAAACAAACCATTTTGAAATTCATGCACGTATCATTTATTTCTTCAGTACAAGTCAAGTAATTAAGTGCAATTTATATCTTTTATATTGAATGATGCGTGTGTATGATTAGTTGGTTAATTATTTAGTATTTAAAATATACAATATTCTGATGTGTCAATGATTGGATCGAACTTTCGACAGTTCATTGTATGTTTTGGTTGTTTCTTGGTATGTTTTCTTTGCAGATTAACCAGCTAGTTTGTTAATTACGAACGTTTTTCTAAACACTTTGTTGTGCGCTTCGAATGAGGAAGAGTTGGTTTCGACTTTCGGCGTCGTGATTGGTTTCTGGAGGTCACGTGAATAACCCGATATTGAAACTTTCGGCACGTTGACTGCCACGGAATATATTGGAACTAAAGGCTAATACAACGTGATAGTTGGCAAGGAACGTTTTCATTTAAACCTAATTTTTAATACAACGCGTGTGATTATTTCCGGAACTTTTATTGATGACAAAAAACTAATGACAGTGTAAAATAAATAGTGGTTTAAATCGGTTTTTTGTCCGACATTTTCCAAAAGGTGAGAAACATGCCCTCGTATTATTCCTCGCAATAATTCTAGACCCTGGATTGGTTGGTTGGTCAATTCAATAAATCAATCAACCGGCCAGTCTGGTGTCTCAGAGGTGACGCGCTGCCGTACGTGGGAAAAGCGCGAGGACATGTTCCCCAGCTTAATTGACACTGTTTTGGGAATTTAACCCGTTAAGCGGAGTTTATTATCGAAGGGTTGAAACATCGCCATCTTTTGCCCGTTACAATTGTTTGAATTGCTAAAATTATATATTTTCAAATATAAATTATTCTTTATTCTACAGAAGGGAGTCTTAAGGTTGTGTTCTTTTCAATAGCTATTTAAAATGTATCAATTCTGGTTTGAAAAAAAAAGGGCTGATATCCTCAAAAAAAAAAACTTTAAAAAAAGTAAAAAACGACATGCCACTCTATTAGAAAAAAACCCCAAGAAATGGAGGCTAAAAAAAGTTGTGATATCATTTAACCAAGCCAACTGCACTAGGGTCTCAACCCTTCACCCTCCCCCCCATTCCTGCTAGCTTCGGCTCAACATCCCAATCGGTGCAGACTAATTTCAATGTTACAATGTTTTTCACTCTTTCCGCCCTTCGTTATAAAACGACCAGCTGGTCATGCTAGTGTCTCTATAACGAGGTATATCCCTGATTACTTCACGAGTGTTTCTCCGAAACATTCTTCAATTTCTCGCGAACATCTATTTCCCCACGTTGTCTATGATTGTCACTCCTTGTGAAATTCGCCTTGGCGATCAACTCTGGGCAATGAACTTAGAGACGAAACTAAGCGACAAAAAAGAATGAGCAGTGCGGAGAACCAAAGGTTCCACACTCATATACATATAATGGATATTTCCTAACAGAAAATGTCCATTTCAGGCAAACGTTCGTTAAGAATTCACGGAGGGAGTAATTGCTCCCTCCAACAGCCTGGATTCGCCCTCTGCCCCTCCCGAAATGGGCCTTTTACAGGGGCGATGGGAGAGAGCGAGGTGAGATGTTTAGAGAGAGAGAGAGAGATCGCTGGATGACGTCATCGGGGCCACCTGTTGTGCGGGTGAAAAAAGGGTTAGCAGCTGTCTCGACCCGCTTCCATGAGCAAACGATAAAAAAGGTTCGAAAATCGAATGTACTTTGACGTATACTCACTCACTATACGTGAGTGATGCGAAGCGTAAATCGGGAGGGGGGGGGGGGGGGGAGGGAATAAGTGGGGTGTAGGTAAAGAGAGAGAAGCAAAGATTACACCAATACAGAGATCCAATTATACAGCATACAGAGAGTAAAAATATATAGTTTTCAAGTCATTGAAATAGAAATACTATTTTCATTACAGAGTTCTGAGTGATGTCTTCGTTTTAAAAATTTGGTGATCAATTTTATACAGCATACTCGAGAAAAGAAGCGGTGATCAAAACTGTACAAAGAAGCTCCACCGAACCTCCTCTATTGATTAATAGCGTAGTGTAATGGTAAGATTGATTGTAATAGTGAGATGATTGTAAAAGATTGATACGACCGGGGACCCCTTTTCATACATGCAGTTCTCATATAGGATGCTCACGGCAGTGGCGGCCCGTGGTCGAAAATGTTAGTGCAGCCGAAATCATGTGATTCCCCCCCCCCCCTCCCCCGCCTAAAACCATACATGAACGGAACATACATTTTCAAAAACCATACATTAAATTCTTTATTATTCATTTCTCAAATCAAAGTTTCCTTTCAATTTTTACGAAATGATAACATGCGAAAAAACGGAAAACACTTACTTATTTTTTGAAAATTAAAGCAATCCTGCTTTCTTTTAAACATGCGAATCGGTCAATTTTAATATTAACTTACATAACGAAACAGCAGGACCATGTCCTGAAACAACAGCACACAGTAAATGTATCACGAAAACCATTTCCGTTTGGAGATATTTTCGTAAGTTCTCGTTTATCCAAAGAGCCAATCAGCATATCGAACCTCAAGTACAGCTAAAACAAGAATATTCATTTCGGATGTACCTTCTCCCAAATGCAGTGCATTAGCATGGGGGGGAATCTCCATACTACGTAGAGGTTGCCATGGCAACGCTGCAGACGATTTCGAATTTCGGTTTTTGGCTGCAATTTGATTGAATGGAGTTTTTTCCCCTCATGAATTGTGCATTACGGTAACAGGCCTGCTTTTATCGGAGATTTTGTTTACTACCGTAGAATTTTTATTTTCAATTCTAATCTTCATTTAAGAAAATTAGTAAATTATCTGATTTTAGTTTTAAAATACACTAATGAATCGAGGTGCAGCCCGGCTGTACTTGCTGTAGTGGGCGAGCCGCCACTGGCTCACGGAAGACCCCCTCTTGCTTTCTGGGAATGTATGAGAAGTTTCAATTGCTTTTTTAGTCATGCTATACTTCTTTTTAACGCAACTCTAGCTTTTTCTCTCCTCCAATCTTTTTATTTGTGACTCCGAGGGCAACCTTTTAAAAATCACTGCAGCGTTAATTTTTTTATTGTAAAAAATAATAACGCACACATTGTGTGTGTTAACTAACCACAATTTAAATCACGAACCCTCCGTGCAATGCGATGAAGAACAGGCTTCGAAGGAGTGCTGCTGTTTTGTTTCCGAACCTCCAGGGCGACCGACGATTTTAAGTGACGATAACGCGTCCAACAATTAATGTCGGTCGCATGGTTCAAGCCATTTTTCGATTTTTTTTTTTTTTACTTTTTGGATCAAAGTTTGAATGTATATTATTTAAATTTATATAAGAGATATTTATTTATAATATTCACAATATTATATATTTCACACCACTTTTGTAATTGTTTGTATTTTTTTCAAAATGTGCACTTTTTAAAGCTTCTTTTTAAAACGCAAAGTTTTTTTTAAAAAAATATTTATATTTTTTTACCAGCATTTCTTTTTTAAATCATTTAAACTATAATACATAAGAATTGGCATTCAAAATATTTACACTACTTTTTTACACGAATAGTTATTCATAATAAAAAAAATTCCTTAAAACTAATTTTTTTTAACTTTAGTAATTAAAAAAAACTACTACTCATACAGCTAATTCGCATGCCAATTTATAATATGCATATATTTTATACAATGGTTTAAAAAAAAATGTTTCTCCATTACTAATAATAAAAAGCTTTAGTGTTTAAAAAAAGTTAATATCAAGAAAAATCAAACACTGAGAAAAAGGGATTTCAAGTTTTTGTTCCTTGAAAAACTTAACACATCATCCAGAAATCTCAAATAATTCATTAAAAAACATAGTTTTCGTTCTAGAATTTTGCAAGCATATTTAGAAGTTTCCAAACTAGAATTTTAGCAAATAAAAGATTTTTACAATTTTCTGGGGGAATCAAACCTCGACCTGCCCCTTCTACTCCCCCTCGGGGCGTGTGTGTGGAGGGGGATCGGGGGAGGATGAATCAGTCGCCCCCCCCCCCCCTCCCTCCCCAATCTCGGCCAAGGTCAGTGGGGGAGGAGCGCGCAGGGGTGGGTCTCCCTCCTGGCGAAGGCCGGCGGACGATAATAGGGCAGCAATGTCACACAGAATTTTTTTTCCCTCCCATCCCAGTTCGAAGGACACTTCCCTCCCTCTCACTTCTGGAGGGGTCGTCGTGAATCAAGGTCACCCCCCCCCCCCCCCCCGCTCTACCAAATGCATGGTACGCTAAAAGCCCGAGACCAAATTAAGGTGTATGCCTCGAATATGCTTAACACTTCATGCATACATGCGGCATGTGTATGCCACGAGTATGGAACTAAAATACCGAGTAATATGCCTTCGTATGTCCTGTGAGAATATCCCGTATTGATATGGCATACGACGGAGGTGGTGGTGGTGGTATGCGACTTGTATATGCGGCCGGCATATTACCTTGTATGTATGCGGTAAACCCATTGTTAAGGTTACAGGACGGCTTTTTTCCACGATGTTTCGATGGGTTTAAAACTTATTTTTCACATTCGGTGGACAATATAAAACTACTTTCTTTTTTTGAAAACAGTAATTACTTTAAATATGAGTAGCTTTAAAAAAGTTTTGTGGCATGAAATGTAATAGGAAAAAATACTGCCTAAATAAAAGTTACTTACCAGATTTAAAAAAATAATCTCAATGTATGACCTTTATAATTTCATATGAATAAAATTAAGATATGTAGTTTTTAGTTAGCAAAACTAATTTTTCTTTTCTTTTAACTTAAAATTGACATTTCTTGAAAAGTATTTCTTTGAAGCTCAAACTTCTACTTTAGTGAATGTAAAACTATCTTTGTATATTCATATGAAATTAAATAGTCATAAATTGAGGCAATATTTTTTTTATTACATTTCATGTTACAAAACTTTTTTAAAAATACTAATATTTAAAGTAATTGCTGTTTACAAAAGAAGAAAGTAGCATATACTGTTGATCAAATGAGAAATAAAATAATAATAATATTTTTTTCAAAAGCCAATTTAATATCATGGAATAAAGCTGTTATGTAATCATTATAAGGTTTTTACTCCCCTTAAAATATGAAACCTGCACCTGGTCTTAACATGAATTATAAATTTGTATTAGGAATACTTGGCGCAGTATAAATTAAAATTTTGATGTCAAGGAACTGATTTCTATCAATTGTAAAATAGTGATAATATTCAAGAGAAAGTTTAGTGATTCTGACATCACTAAAAACACTACCGAATAAATATTGCATTCAGATTGACTCTTATGTGGACTCAAGTCATCGAAAAGTAACGTTGTAATGTGACAACAAGGCATCAACGAGGCTTTTTTGATCCGTTGTAGTAAATTGTCAAGGATAATAGTAAAGTTAGTTCTATGAACATATAAATTATAGTTGTAGTATAAAGTGACGGACTTTGTGTCTACATAATTTTGTTTAGTATACTAGGGGACTCCGCCACCTGCTCCGCTGACGCTCCGCCAACTCCCGGAGGATTGCTACGCAATCCTCTTTGGTTTGCTTCGTAAACCAATCGCTGGCTTCATACATTGTAGACAAGGGCAATGTATCATAACAACAATACTTTTTTAGCTATATATATCATTACTGGAAAATCTTTATAAAAGTTTCAACTGAAAATCATTGTTTAAACAACTGTAGATTTGTTTCAGCTCATTGAAAATTGAAACATGTGTAAACAAACAGCATAAATGCGCCAAGTATAAATGAGCCAACTTTGACTCTAATCGCCAACTTTTATGTTTATAACGTAAGAGAGAGGGGGGGGGGGGGGGGGGATTGGCGCGCGCTCAAAATAACTCGCTACTAAGATTTATATTAAATTATAGGAAACTGGGTTGCCACATCAATTACCTTTATGTATTGAATCGGCTTTTAAATAATATTTATAGTACTTCACATAAATAGCTACATCTAATTTAATTTTTAAGATAGAATTTAAATCTTGATACCATCCACGAAAGGAGGATTTTGCGAACTTGATTATATTTTTTTAATAGGAAAAAAAGAATATTTTTGAACTACCTAGAGCAGTTTTAATTTTTCCCTTATGAATAAACGTACAAAATTGTCGATTATTTTAGATATTTCGTCAATTGTTTAAAAATTTATAACTACAAAAATAAATCGAATTTTCAAAAAACGCACCGGATCATTTGTAGCCAATAGTTTAATCTACATCCTAAATTTTTTATTTATTTTTTTGTTGAAAATTGGAAGACAAGTATCCAAAAATGTATGAATTGTTTTCGAAATTTTATGAAGTTAGGACTTTAACATAAAATAACGTATATGTTTTTTATTAAATATTTTTTTAATAAACATTAAGATATTTATATATTTTTTTATTGTATTCCTTTCCGCTTTTTGAAATAAATTGTTGTCAATATTTAGGCATCTTTTTTGTCTTGGATTTCCATTTCTAACCTTTTTCTACATTTCCTAAAAAAATTGGATCTCTCCTCTTTATAGTGTGTCATTAACTCGACGGACAAAATTACTTGTAAGCGAAATTTTTGTAACGACGACTTTAATATTAAATAACTTCTAAACTAATAATCATATTGAAACAAAAATATGTTCGTCTTGTTTATCAAATATTTCTTAGCAAATTCTGTTAATTTCGTATTTTTACTTTTTGAAATACGATCTGAATAAAAGCGAAAGGATTGAAAATTCTCCCTAAGGCTTACTTTTTTTTAAAAATAAAAAGATATTTGAGGAGAGAAACATGTATTTGAGAAGAAAAGTTCAAACATTACTTGTTGATAATACATTTAAAGTAAGAATATTTTTAACTATATTACAGTTTTTAATGTTTTATAGTTAGGGCTCAGTGAAGAAATAAGCTTTTTAATTTTTTTTAGTAACACTAGGGGGCTCCGACTCCTGCTCCGCTGGCGCTCCGCCAACCCCCGGAGGATTGCTACGCAATCCTCTTTAGTTTGCTTCGCAAACCAATACGGCTTCATACACTGTAGACAATGACAATGTGTCCTAACAAAAATACTGTTTTTAGTTATATAAATTATTACTGGCAGTGCCGTCACACAAATTTATTTTTCGGATGTTGAGACAAGAAATTTTCCAACTTAACGATCCGAAATTCCGAACTTGAACGATTCAAAATTCCCAACTTAAGGACGTCGGGTACCAGATCAAGTGTTGTCCTCGTTATCTGACCACTGTTAAAAATATGAGGCATCGTTCCCGGGTCTTTTCTTCGAGAAAGGCCTCGAACCAAAGCATCCTTGATGTAGTAAGAAAATACGTACCAATAACCAATCAAGGGCGCTTTGCTCGAACCAACGCTAGTAGTTCAATGTGAAGCTCTAGTGCGACGTTGATTAACCAGACCACACTAAACGATTCGAAATTCACACCGCAACACGGCTAAAAAAATTCCCAGTTCCAACTTATAGACATTTTCAGCTTTTTTATAGGTAATATTAAACAGTTCTTTCGAAAGTATTGATTTGTCGCACGCATGTTCCAATGCAGTGTTCCGTTTTGAGATCTAATTTAAGTTTCATCTTAATACAAGTTGGGCAATTTCTAGTCTTCCGTCGCTTTCATTTGCTGATAATATTAATTTGCCTGAGGCATAAATTTTTCCAACTCATGGGTTTTTTAAACTCGAAATTCCCAACTTTTAAGGTTTCAAGTTTACAGAGGGGGGGGGGGCAATGTC
>OZ010668.1:70691050-70862461 GCA_963932185.1 Troglohyphantes excavatus | reverse complement strand
AATCTTGAGGCGGGCCAGAGTTTTCAATTTTAAAGAATTCATTATTAATTAGAATTAATAATTTTATGGCTAAATATTGTATTGTCATTGGGATGACATATTTATACCAAGTTTCAAATCGATAGGACATTTTGAAGGGGGGGGGGGGGGGGGGGTTAAATTGAGTATTTTTTTTAATAAAAAAAACAGGCAAAAGTCTGAAAAACTAACACTGGTCTGTGATAATAGAGGAAAGTATTTTTTTTATGTTTTACTCAAATTTTGACAAGTGTTTTTCGTCCTCTGCCACTTCAAAATTGTACCCGTTGACAGTAAAATACACTGCAGTCAGGCCCGTCGCACCACCGGGGGGGGGGGGGGGGGTAGTCCGACTCCCTCAATAATCTGGAAACCTGAAAGTTGGGAATTTTAACTCCTAAAAACCCCGAGTTGGGAAAATCTATGCCTGAAGAAAATTAATATATTAACAAATGAAAGCTATTGAAGAAAGATACTGATTGAAGATTAGAAATTGCCCAACTTGTAGATACATGATTACATTTAAAGTAGGACCTCGGAACGGTCACTGCGGAATAATGAGCGCACAGGGGTGTCCATCCCCCCCCCCCCCCCCCCCCACCCCAAGTCCAATGGCGCAAATCCCTCCCAAAACTTTAATTTTCTCCCCCCCCCCCCCCCCCCCTCAAATTCCAGTTAACAACGTAAACTTAATTGGAAATCTCAAATTTCCAACTGAATCATCAAAAATTCTACATTTCGTATTTTCTAAATCAGTTAAGAGATACGTTTGGATGAGATAAATAAATCCAGAACTGCTAGGAAAATGAAGTTTATATTTATAACAGCAATTTCATGTATAAACGATTATATTACGTACACTGCAAATAAAAATAACTACAATATAATAAAAATAGTTCTATTTTGAAAGATTCTTAAAACTGTATGAAACAAAACAAATATTTTTTCTTGAACATTTTGTATAAGAATAATGTTTATATTTATAAAAAAAAAACACTTTAAAATTGAGGGAACGGAAGAATAGAACAGTGATTCCTAAAAGGAGGTTTCTTCAAAATTTCTTTCTTCAAAAAGGGTTAGTGGAAAGCTAACTTAAGTAACTACTATAATGTTTTCATGAGTTAAAAAGAGTGTTAAATTTACAAGTAAAATACTAAAAGTAATTAAACTTCTGATTCTGGTGATATCTGTTCTATGTAGTTTGTTGAATAAATGTGTGTCCACGTCCTTAGTTAAAGCAGTGTAAAATTAAAAGAAATTGTAAAATTAATTTCAGAATTCTTTTTCTTTCCTTCACTTTTGTGTTCAAACAAAATTGAAGCGTCTACATGCCAAGAAACAAGGAGGACTTAATGGGCATATATGAAAAAAAAGGATCCCCGGTCTATTTTAATATTAACTAAGGGTTTGTGGCTTAATGATAATTGGGATCCGCTGGAATATAATAGTATATATAAAAAAGGCACAGTCTCTATTATAAAATAAGGTTTAGTACATGAATTCCTTGTACGCAAGCCTGCTCTTTCTTGTGCTTTCGGTAAGATCTCTCTGCACATTTCAATAAATTAGAAGTCTTGGTATAATTTTGTTCGTCTTGAGCCTGTCTTTCAATATGTTTAAGTTTCTTATGCCGCACTTGAACTTTAATGGGATATTTTGGCGCTAAAGCGAAATCTTCGACAAATCGTTCTCTTCCAACTCTACACAATTTTCTCCCAATAGATTAAACTGTTAACAAGACTAATTGAATTGTAGAAATTGTTGTTCTGTTCAATTTAAGCAAATATTAGTCGCGATTCGTCCCCGACGATTAGAACTGAAGTTACAGCGGTTAAACCGACTACAACATGTCCAAATTTGCAATCTTTTTCATTCCCACGCGGTACAAATGACAGGCAGGATGGTAGTGGATTAGTGACTAGCTTGAGAGACGCAGAACTACTTTCCTATTCACAATGGTGGATCATTTATAGAGATAAGCTTTAGATCTCTTCCATACTTGTAAATTTAGACTTTTTGTTATCATTTTGTTCGACTTAGTTTTTCAACCAGCTAAGTTTTCTATGCCGCATGTGCTTTTTATAGGCTATTTTGACTTCAAATGGAAATATTGGACAAATTATCACTATGCTATAATTTCATCACGAATAGTTTAAATTGTCAACTAGATAAATATGGCCAAACTCGTTGACGCGGCCCATCTTCCTAATCATCAGTGGTTTGCTAACCTTATTAGGTAGACGCGAGCCACCGCGTTAAAAGTTGACATTGCGCGGGACCATCACTTTCTAATAGAATAGTGGTGGTATAAAAATATTCAGTTGCCAAATGTAGAGTGATTTAGGCCAAATAGAATTAAAGTGACAGATAACCAGCCCAAAATTTAATTAAGTTGAGAATTATGAACACATATATCAGTGGCGAAGGGTCCAGTCATCGGTAGATTCGCCGATGACCACGCAAAAATTAAAATATAAATTAAAAATAATTAAATATTTTTTTTTAAAATCGATATTTTATCAATTAAAAAAAGTTTTAAATGCATTTGTTTACTTTATTTAAATTTTTCTTTTCTTTTAACGTTTAAAACGTCCCAAAAAGTGAAGCCATTAATCAATTTAAACGAAAACTAGAATATAGAGTAAACAAAAACAAAATAACAATATAAATATTCCCGCACTCTCTAATCGTGCCAAGAATAAAGAATCTGGCGATTAAAACATCTAAAACTTCGCCAGAGCTCATCTGTAAGAAAACCGAATCGCTTGTAAGAGTGTCAACCAATCAGATTCGTGCTCAAACAGCCAGGTCAGGATAGAGACATGCTGATTAGGCAAGTCTCTAAGCTGATTTGGCCTCCTAGTCATCTGTGGAGTTCACAGCTTCTTCAAGGCAACCTTAGACGGTGCTTCGTGGACAGTATGCTTGCCAGATTGGCTTTTGTAATGCCTCATTTGGCAATAGAGATTTTTTGTTTAATATTTTCGATATATTTAGCCTGTATATTTTCATTAAAGTCTAACTTGTCATTTCGTTTTAAGTTCGTTTGTTTTTGTGTTTGCGTTTTTTCGTCTGATTTTTCATTATTTTAAAGAATGTTTGTCTAAAAACAATTCTCATTACGTTATGGAAAACGGTTTTTCTGTATAATAAAAGTTGCAAACAACTACTTACCCAAAATAAAATCATTAAAAAAAAAAATTTCCAAAAAATATTCCGTGTAAATAAAAAAAAAATATATCAGAAATTAAGAAATTCAAGAAATGTTTTGAAAAAAGTTCCTTATAGGTTGACAGAAAAGCAAGTTAATTTTTTATTACGTTGTACATTGTTCAACTAACGGTTTTGTTTTGAATGAACGTCCAAAAAACTTGTAAACTTATGCTATTTTATATATATGTATTCAGTAATACAACACATTTTCTTTGTTATTTTATTTATTAATTTGGCAAATATATTTGTGTATATATAAAAACATCGGCATACTCAAACGAAACAATTTGGCTACTTATAATTAAATGCAATGGCATTGCATTGAATTAAAAAAATATATATTTTTAAATATTTAAAAAGTATAACCCAGGATTAAAATAAAAATAAATCGAAGCATGTAAATGGACAATTATAAATTATGAACCCGCCGCCATATAGCCTAACCCGAAGTGATTTTATTGAATGTTGGAGGGGAGGGGGGGGGGGGGTGATCATTTACACATTTATTATGCCAAGTATTTTTGGTCCTTATTTACTTTGACTTCTTTTGAAGTGCTATGTACTGAATTAATTAAAAAATTATTAACAAAATGCTTTGGAACATGAAGGCTTTGAAAAAAAAAAAAAAAAAATTGTTTTAGAATTTTTTTCTAAATAGACATTTAGAAGCATAAGCTTATTTCTTATTTCATTTTGTGGTACTTTCAACGTAAATACAGTTCGCTATCATTTTTAGCAAGTTTGCTTTTGCTTTTTACTAAACATCTTAATAATGAATATCAGAAAGATCGTGAGTTAAATGAAAAGGGACAAGTATGAATGCCCGTGAAAAGTATTTCCTACAATTTTCTCCCACAAAACAGAGGAAGGTGTGTGTGGGGGGGGGGGGGGGGGGGGTGGCTACAACAACAGTTGACGGTCGCAAAGCTATTACCTCGGTGTGGGGGTACATGCCGCTCAGGGCGATGACCATCGCAAAAAGTCACGCCTCGCCACTGACATATATGTTTAATTAACATACAAATGTTGCATTAAATATACCACACACATTACTAAAATATTCCTTATGCACTGCTTTCGTCGTAGCAGCTCTACGATATGTCTGGCTGGCACCTGTCAGTTGGTTGACCGTTGACCCTCACGTGGACAGTTAGCCCCTTCTCCTCCTAGTCATCGGTGAAACCACCTTTTGTGAATGTGTTGACGTCATTATAGGAAAACACAATGGAGCAAAAAGAGATGTCAACAACAAAATAGTTATTTTCTACATAAATTATTTGAATAGTTATAACACTTTTTATTTTTTTATTAATTATATCTGCACCCAGAAACTTATTACAACATAGTCATTACATTTTTGAATTTAACAATCCACACAGAGAGTTAGCCTGAAAAAACTTACAAACAATAAACTGAAAAACTTGTAAACCAGATAGGGTTAGGGTAGAGACAGTAAAATCAGAAACAGTATCTTATTAAAAAAGAAAAAATCAGTAAAAATATATATCTTACTATGAAGAAACCCGAAGAATTGGGGATGTGAAAACCTTCAAAAAATTATTCTATTGTATTTTACTTTAACATATCCAGTGTTCACTCTAGAAATAAAAAGGGACAGGGCGCTGTTAGCAGAAAAAGGTCACCCCGTTTTTGGAAAGGCACTTCTTGTTTTTAAAAGGGCACTTTCAAAAAAAGTTTGGGATGGCCATCCGCTGACACATCGGACCCGTGACCAAACAAAAAAAAATTCCGATTTATTGCATATTGGTGACGGCTTGAGGCATATCTCGAAGGACAGAACAGTACAAAATTTATGTCACTTTGTGGAAATAGTACTTGAAATTCAAAATTTGACATTTTAAAATTAATGTTTTCGCCAAAAACCAAATCGGTAAGTAGCCCGAATTAGGCCCCTTACAAAACTGGAGAAAAGGCTACTAAAATTCAAAATTTGGTAATAAAATGTCTTTTATTTGGTAATAAAATACTTTCGCGAACTGTTGCCAGATAACATAGAATCGTAAACTTTATTACATCACAGTCACAACTCGATAGACCTTTTCCCTCCAAATACACGAGTATTTAGTAACACTTGGTTAATTAGTGTACTGGTTATGCGTTGTTAAACATCCCTGTTCCCAAATCGAGGAATGTAAGCACCAGCTGGAAAATGTACCATTCAGCGATTCCATCCCAAGTTCAGATATAAACACACATCAGTGTCACATAAATCAGTGGTCTCACGGTTGTGTTTTGTAGCAGAGACAAAACAATGTTTACGAAAACACAGTGAATCGTTTTGCTTTCATGAGCTACTTAATTTAGTATTTCACTCTTTTTTTTACAGTACTCCTAGTAAAAAATCCTTTCATTGAGTTTTCTTTTGATATATGGTATTCTACTATTGCCAAGCATTTTCCCAACAAAATGTGAAGAAAGTCGGAGCATTTTTAAAAAAGTTAATAAATTGGTGAAAAAATATTTTTTTCAAATATTTTTTCGTACTACTTAATATTTTTGGTAAAATTTTTGCCCGAATTCCTTCAAAATTGGCAGATATGCTTCTTACTACAGAAGAAGTCTATGTTGTGAATTAAAAGTAAATCGAATGGTAATTTCTTAATTATAATAAGGAGATCTGGGAATTCATATAATTACAATTTACACTTGTATCTACTATTTTTCTGTCTTTCCGAACCAATTCCTCATTTACATTTGTTTATGATACAATGCATGAACGAAGTCTAGTGGCCGTGGAGCGACAGAAATTGTTTAAACTTACAAATAACTCAAATCAGTATTTCGGCCTTCGCCATTTGTATTTTTTTTTGTGACAAAACGAAAAGCATGCGCCTGGCCTAATGATATTTTGAATGTCCTGAACTAATGATATCAATATCAGCAGATGAAAAAACTCAACAACTGTGTAAATTTCGAAAACAACGATATAAAAATCTTTTAAGAACAAATACGAACAAGAATGTTGATTTTTATTATGGCAATTTCAAAATTTAAAAAAAATGAAATTGAACCGGACCATCTTATGGCCAGTTCGCCCCTCCAAATATGCCAATTCTTAATGACGACACTAACAAAATGGTACTTTCTTGTAGAAATATGAAATAATTTTAGGTTGAAATCTGTAATAATTAAGGCGAAGAAGAAAGTATAAAAATGGGGTACCAAATGCACAAAATGTTATTTATTTTATGGGGAAAATTGTTTCTTACCTCATAAAATTGTTTTGGCACAAAAAAGTACACGTTCCCAAAAATGCCTGATGTTTTGTTTTTTTAGATGTGCAAAAAGAAAACATTTTTACTGGAAAAAAGTTCCACGGACTATTTCGGACCTTTTCTTGTCTCTCGAACGACTAGTGATCCTCGGACCACGGTTTGGAAACCGTTGTTCTATATATAACGGATGGTAGGTCATTTATGAACCCACTGGGGTCATGGGGCTTTGAAAAATCCAAATTTTTAGGTCACCTAAGCTTCTGCCGATGTACCAGTACCGATTTTAAAATTATTTAATCAAATCGCCCTGGACCGGAATGTTATGTCTAGTCAATAATTTCATCAGGGTGGTAGTAAATAAAAAGCAAAATGAGCAATAACCATTCAATGTTTTTTAAAAACTATAGACTTTTGTAATGTTATACAATACATTTCATACAAGATTGTTGTAAAAATAAATTGTATAGATTTGATTTTAGAAAAATTGGCAAGTATGTATGTAATATAAGTTTGCTTATATATTCACAGATCAGATAGAACCTAAATAATAATAGCATCATCAATTGTTTTGCAGTAAGAATGCAAATCTGCTTGGTATGTTTTTACTAACGATAAGCCAGTATGAATCGGTGAGATTAAACAGGAAAAGATTGCAATTGAAAAATTTCCTTTTTAATCTCCCCCATTCAATTATAGTATAATACTGTAAAATTGTTTTTGGAAAATTACACTGAACAATATTTCTAAAGCACGCAAAAAAATGTGCTCTTTTTTTTAAGCTGGCAAAAGTTAACGTCAACAACGAAAAAATAAAATAAAGTATGGTACAGATTTCAAAAAATAATCTTTGAACTAATAATAAAGAATTATAAAATCTTTAATATTCTATAATTGGAATATTCTTTGATAAAAATTTGTAAAAATCTGCTCTGGGTAATTTATAAGAATAAAACGTAGTTTAAAAACGTTAAGATACACTTCTTGAAAATGGACTTATCACAACGTTAAATAAAAATATCTGTAAATGTCAAATGCAATTTTTCTATTATTTTTTTTTTCTGATATATTTTTACCAAAAATAACAAATAAGAAACTGCCTTCACATAAAATAACAAAATATTAAGTTTTCACGAATTACACTAAAATACAAAAAACATAACTCGTAATAATTTATATTTTTATGTATAATACAGTATTTTTACTATCGACATACAGACTTTGGATGTAGCAGCATTGAATAGTTAGGTAAATCGTAATGGGTTTAGGAAATTCTTCCTACATATAACTCATTACAATTAACAACAACTTAAATTCCTTTGCACATTAAAATTAAATGCGCAATTTTATTGTAAGGTTAAGCAATTATTTTAGTAAATTTACAATTTAAATTGATTAATTATATATATATTTTTTAATTTGAATTAGAAAACGTTTGTAAATCACATGGCATTTTGATTTCAATTTATAAATATTGCAAAAGAATAATTAATTTCATTTTGTAAAAGGGATAAATTAACGAATGACATATATCATTAGATGCTATATAGCCCCTAACGTTTTTTTGCTTAATTTTCTGAAAATGTAATTTTTATAAATTAACTAGCATATTTAATAAGGTAACACTTACTTTGCTAATTTGATTTGGGATTTAACAATGTGTCAGCTCGAAGAGCCCTTACATTTCCATGGGCATCATGTTTGGCATCCACTTGTTAACCAACCCGCTCATATTATAACTTCGTTAAGATGAAAAATATAGTAACATTTACATCACTTGTGCTGGGATCTTTGCTAGTCTCGCTGAACACATTCTCTTTCTTGTCCGATATTTGTATTTATTTAAAAAAAACAAGCCATAACCATATCCATAACTTGAATGATGTTCAAGCAACTTCCATGCTCTTAACCAACCTATTGCAACAAACGACGTATAGCAACTCTGAGCAGTGCTCTGTGGGGCTTTTGCAGATACAACAGCCAATCCGGTGAAAGAAAGCATCAAAAGCCCCAATAATTTTGTGGAAATACATACGACCCTGGGCAGTATAGGCTAAATTACACTGGTGAGAAAACAGGTTGACAATGGACAAACTCAACAGGGGTCGGATGAACTTGGGACTTTAACCATAAATACTCAATTTAGAATTTACTGTTTCCCTGTTAAAAATCGATGTCCTAATGAATGGGTTCGAGTTATTCTTGACAAGCATTGCTTGAGGGTCTGAGTTACACTATCTGTTATCGAAAGTCTTTATTCTGCTGTTTCCCGAAAAAAGCGACGCCTTTTGTCTGCAAGAATTCTATCCTCCCTGCGGGGGGGAAGGGGACGGCAACACATGTCATACGAGATGGACTACTCCCCACTAGTTTTCAAAAAGACGGGTAAATTGGCGACAAATAAGCCATGGGGCTAATGATTTGTCTGGTCTCTGGTCAGGTTCAATTGCCAGAGGTGGTTACTGACGCTGAGGGGGGAAGGGGGGGGGGGTTGAGTGGCTTCTATGCATAGAAGAGGAGGTTTTGTTTTGATGTAAAATATTGAATTCAATTGTGTTTTTGTCCTGAAAAATAATTGGGTTTTTCAGTGTGAGATTCTAGAAAATTACATTAATTGCTCGGAAGGGGGGGGGGGGGGGGGGCAAATAAAATTCTAGGACGGCAACTAAAATCCTAGGATTTGAAACGCCCCCCCCCCCCCCCTGGCCCCTAGCTAGCTACAGGCCTGCATCTGACCATGGTTCTAATATAACGAGGTGCATGTATGAATGTGTATGTGTTCTCGGGTCTTTCCTCCGAGATAGACCCCAAACCGTCGCCAATAGTCCACTGTGCAGCTCTAGTGCGATGTAGTAAATGACTTGTAAAAATGTAGTAAATGACTTATAAACAGGGAAAAGGGTAGCTATTAAAATTTCTGTGGGACTCACCACTTCTCTTGATGCATTTTTCTGAGTATGAACGACAGATCTTGAATGTTATTATGTTTCACATTTTCCGTATTTGCCAGAGACTTTTTTAAATAAAAAAAAATGTGGAGAAAGCGAAATGTGATTTTTTCCCTTTATTGGAAGTACTTAACCACATCACAGACCGAATACGGATTCAACACCACCCACTATGAGGAGGGGCGTAATTCCCCCCTCGATTCTCCACCGACCTGATGACCTCTCCCAGCAGTGCCATAAATTGTGACACTTGATATGTGGCTGGCGGGTGGGCATCGGCATTTTCTTGGTGAAAAGTCTATTTATCGTTCTTTGTGTTTGGAGTGCTCTTTTAAAAGATTGATGATTTTCCTGAGAGAGAGAGAGAAGGCCCCTTTTCGAATGCTTGTTATCTCTATCGAGTATTTTGGATGTATTTTATTACCCCTTACCCCAGGGACGATTCAAATGCGTTTCGTATTACAACGGAGTCTGGAGAATTTACATCTACCTATGGGTTTACGCACAATATGTTTCTTACCCTAATCCTCTCCCAAGAAATGTCACCCGAGGTGAAGTTGGGGATATCTTTGTTGTTTATTTAGTGCTTTACAAAAAAAAGTATAATTGCTCCCTATATCTCCGGGGGGGATGTAGGTAAATTTGGCAAAGGTAAATTTGGCGGAATCTTACGAGGGGTCGTCCATATATTGCATACACACATATAAGGAAGAAATTTTCTGTTTTGCGTGGTTTTATGGATTGTGGATGTATATTGATCGTACGTGACATAAGGGAGGGGGGGGGGGGGGGGCGAGAATGGAGAGTGTATTTCGGCTATTTTGTTCGTGGTAATATTGGTCAGAAATTATTTAGTCCAGCCACTGGTTATAATTCTGATTTTATTATAAGTTGTTCTTTTTTTTATAGCAAATTAAATCACTATTTACATCTTTCATCAAAGTAATAATAAAAAATTGTATGTAGCAATGTCGGTTCACGGACAGAAGAATTTTACGTGAAACGTCATTTTAGCAAATTATACACAGACAGAAGTAAGCATTGGTCGCCAACGTAAACCTCGTCAAAAAGACTTATTAAAAGTAAATTGTTGCGTCTGATGCCACAGATTCCCTCGAAATGGGTACTTGTTTTATTTTTTAATAATTTCCCATCGAACAAGACCGAATTTATATCAATCGTGGTATTTTTCAAGGAGTTATAGAGTCGGAATTTATCTATACTATACAAGCGTAGCATAGTATTTATATCATGATACCCACATATTTAATTTTAAAGATGTTGCATTTCAGATTCTAGGCTTTTTAGCAAAAGAGTAAACTACCAGACATATTTAAATCGTTTTTGTAACTATCTTATTATTATTTTTAACTATGAGTGTGAAAAAAATACTATTTAGTTCAAGCCATAACTTGAAAAGAAAATTTAACAATATATTTTTTACATAAATTGAGAACTGATATGTTTATATTCCTAATTGATGTTATTAATTCCAAATTAACAAAAAATTGATGCACCTCATTCATGCTTATTCTAATAACCAAAGGAAATGAGGTTTTAGTTTACACCAACTTCTCCCACGGCTCTCTGTTGCTGGCGCCATTAGTGTCCAGCCATGACCAGGGGGGAGGGGGGGGGGGGGGCAGACTCAGACCCATATGGCTGATAGGGTGGTCAGAAAGGTGTCTCCGCTATCAAGAATATTTTGTATAGTACTTCAAAAGAGGCCGCTAATGATCAGACAACATCGTGAAGGAGATAGCTCATCGGGTGGGGAGAGGGGGTCATTATAAGTAGTCTTGAGTAAAATAATTTTTTATTTTTTTTTTATTTAACCGACCTTAAAAAAAATTTGTTAAAAAGCATAATTTTTTTTAAAAAAAATTACGTACAAATTGAATTATTTAACATTCATTTTATACTTATTTCAAAGTTTTGAAATCGGCTTTAAAATTAAGGTATGTGTTAAGATTTCATGATTGAAAAAGGCCACTAGATGGCACCACCAGTATTGTATTATTGTAAAACGTAAGAATATGTAAACGAAACAGATTCAATAAATATGAGAAGAATACGGACGTTTTTGTGTTGTGGTTCGTATTCTAAATGGAATATAATTGGACAAGCATTACCAATTGATTCATCGAGGAATCCTTGTGTAGATTCAAAACATGGTCCGTCGAGGAGCCTGAGCTACTTACCTTTGGATTTTTGAAAAGAGAAAATGTAAGTACTTTTGGTTTCAAAAAAGTGAATGTTCAGAATTCGTGAGATAATACTGATTTTTGGGATAATTTCATCGCTGCATTATGTTTAAAGGAGCCCTGAAATCAGATTTATTGTTAATTGCCGAAGAATTAGGTGAAAAAACTTCGGAAAAATTGACAATTTTTGAGTTAAGTGATTTGATCAAGAACAATGCATTTTATTTGAGTAACCAGAATGCAGTTCAAGAAATTGCTAATACGATTATTGAAGATCGGAAAAATGAAAAACTGCAGAACATTGAGCTTGAAAAACTAAAATTGCAACGTGTTTCTGCCGAGTTAGAATTGCAGAAACTGAAAAATGATTCATCGCAAAACGGAAACGAAACTAACCGCCATGTGGAAGCGGCGTGCGTCTCCATTGATTCGCTACTAAAGAGTGTTCAAGTACTCACGTGTAAAGTTCCAGACAAGCCAGAAAATTGGGGTTTCTTTTTTAATTCGCTAGAGAGAGCATTTGTTTCAAAATCAGTGCCAGATGCTTTTAAAGCAGAAATATTGTTGAATTTACTTGGGGAAAAGGCTAATAATATTTTGATTTATATTTCGGATAAAGATTTCAACGATTATGTTAAAATTAAATCAATTGTTTTAAGAGAATTTGAGCCTAGCCCGCAAATATGTTTAGAGAATTTTAGGAAGGCCCAAAAATATAGTAATGAAAATTATACTCAATTTTCGTCTAGAATGATAAACAGTTTTGATTATTATTTAACTTTAAGAAAAGTGAATGAATTTGAGTCACTTAAACAGCTGATAGTTTCAGATAAAATATTTCAAACTTTAGATAGAGAAACTGCTATATTTATTAGTATAAAGCAAGAGGGTTCATATTTGTCTCCCGTTAATTTGGGTCAGCAATTAGATCTGTATATGGCTTCGAAAGGCATAAGTTTAACTGAGGGGCATAGTAGACAAAAAATGTCCAGGGTTTTACTAGCGGATGTAAGAAATAAAAAGTGTGCTTATTGTGATAGCAATTCACACGAAATTTATAAATGTGAAAAGTTTTTGAATTTAACTGTCAGAGATCGAGTAGACTATGTAAAAAAGAGTAAACTTTGTTTTAGATGTTTAAAGGCCCATTTGATTAGGAATTGTTCCTTTAAATATTCCTGTAGGAAATGTCAAAATAATCATAATTCATTATTATGTTTCAATAATGAGAGGGAAACGCTTGGGGCTAGTGCGTCTTTTCCGCGGGAAAATCAAGAGGTTGCTTTAGCAAGTGGCGGAGATTTATCTCCTAATGCAACTGAGTTTTTGCCAAACAAAACGAGTGGCAATCTGTTTGTGGGAACGAATTATAATAATTCACAGCAGACAGTTTTATTAAGTACTGTAATTTGCTATGTGCAAGATAAATTTGGAGAATTGCATTTAGCTAGAGCTATATTGGATAATGGTTCAGAGTGTCACTTTTTGACCAAAGAATTTGCTGACACATTACATTTAAAAAGAAAGAAATCAGATGAAGTTCAGAAATTGTGGGGGGAATAAATGAGTCTTCTTCTCGAATAACATCGTCCGTAACGGCGCGAGTAATGAACCGGTCTAAAACCTATCAACATGATTTAAATTTCTTAATTGTCCCTAAAATATTGAGTTGTACCCCAAATAAACCAATTAAAATTGATAGGATAGCGTTGCCTAATGTACATTTAGCCGATGAAAGTTTTAATGTGCCAGGTCGAATTGATGTGTTGATTTCGTCAGAAATATATTATTCTTTAATAAAACCGGAACAAGTTAGGGTCCCACAGTCAAATTTAATTTTACAAAATTCTGTGTTTGGATATATAGTAACCGGTAGTGTTGAGCAAGCTAATACAAATGTAGTACATTGTGCATTAATTAAAGAGCACATAAATTTAGATGATACCTTAAGAAAGTTTTGGGAAATTGAACATGTGCAAGAATTAGGAAAATTTAAAAGTGTAGAAGAGGTTCAATGCAATGAGCATTTTATAAAAACTCATAAAAGGGATAAAAATGGTAGGTTTGTAGTACAAATGCCATTGAAAGAAGATCCAATGGTTTTGGGGGAGTCAAAGGGGACTGCGCTAAGTCGGTTAAATTCTTTATGGAATCGCTTAGGCAAGGATCCGAAACTTTTGGCTTTATATCAAATATTCATGAAGGATTATGAGGTATTAGGGCATATGGAAGAGATAATCGAAACTAGTGAACCTGAAATTACAAACAAACAACTTGGGATAGATGGCAAGAAGAAATTTCCTGCTGCGTCTCAGGTGGTTCAAAATTCATTTTACATGGATGACGTCCTGACGAGAAGTGAATACCTAGAGTCTGCAAGGGAACTACAAAAGGAACTGATCGAACTGCTAGGTTCTTGCGGAATGGAACTTCACAAATGGTGTGCTAATCATCCTGACTTGATGACTTCGGTTGGTAAGGGAGGACTTTACAACTTTGACACTTCAAATCACACGAAAGCTTTGGGCCTGATTTGGAATGCTCAATCTGATGGTTTTGGCTTTTCGTTGCCCCTCCAAGAGCCAACAAAAATAACCAAAAGAAGTGTCCTGTCAAGAATCTCTTCACTGTTTGACCCATTAGGCATTATTGCCCCAAGTGTGACAACAGCCAAGCTGTTCCTGCAAAAACTGTGGCGTATACAAATCGAATGGGTTGAGGTGTTGCCAACGAAGGAGGCCGCAGAGTGGCTGCAGTTTCAAGAATCACTAAAAGCGGTGAGCAAAATAACAGTGAGCAGATACATCTTCATACCTAATCCAGAAAAGGTTAAGCTTGTGGGATTTGCTGACGCATCTGAAAAGGCATATGGTGCAGTAATAAATGCCGTCAGCACGAATTCATCGGGAAAGTCGGCTTCCAGGTTACTTTGCAGCAAGAGTCGGGTGGCTCCAATTAAGACGGTAACGATTCCAAGATTGGAACTGTGTGCTTCAGTACTACTGACGAAACTTATGCAAAAAGTACTGAAACCTTTAGCTATATCACCAGATGCGACGTACTTTTATACAGACAGTACGATCGTATTAGCCTGGATAGAGAAGTCTCCGTCTGACTTAAAAACTTTTGTGGCAACGAGAGTGGCTACAATCCAAAGGATGTCCGAGATACATCAGTGGCACCACGTATCCTCAGAAAACAACCCCGCAGATCTCGTGTCCCGAGGAATGAAACCGGAAAAGCTGCTGCACAACCAACTGTGGTGGCATGGGCCATCCTTTATTCAGCAAGAAACTGCCATCGAACCTCCAACACTCGAACTGGGACAGAGTGACAATGAGCTGTACTTGAGTGACCTCAAGTACCCTGATCCGCAAACTCGGACTGTCATGCTGATTGAAGAAAGTCCAGACTTTTTGAACGATCTTCTTAAAATTTCTAATAATTTTGATAAAATTGTGCGTGTTCTTGGTTTTATTTATAGGTTTATCTACAATGCAAGAAAGGAGAATAGATGTGGACCCCTTTCTTCCCAAGAACTAAAACATGCCAAATTGTGTGTTATACGATCAGTTCAAAAATGTGAATTTGCAGAGGATATAGTGAATATTAAAAAGGGTAAACTTACATCAGGGAAGGTAAGAAATTTAAATCCGTTTATAGACGGCGACAACATGTTAAGGGTTGGAGGTCGTCTATCTAAATGTAATATGCAGTATGAAAGAAAACATCCCTTAATCCTACCCTCTAAACATACAATAACTGAAATGATAATTGAAAGTTATCATAGAAAATATTTGCATATTGGCCCACAAAATTTGTTGTATTGTATTCGTCAAGAATTTTGGCCTTTAAATGGTAGAAATATTTGTAGAAAGATTGTTCATAAGTGTATTGTATGTTTTAAAGCCAAACCTGTAATTTCACAACAAATGATGGGGGATTTACCCAAAGATAGAGTAAATGTGAACATTGTTTTTAATTGTACAGGTGTGGATTTTTGCGGTCCTTTTTTAATTAAATACAGGGGACAACGTAAGGGTGTTTACCATAAAGTGTATATCTGTATTTTTATTTGTATGGTTGGTAACAAAAAACAATGTAAAACTAGGTGACATGGTATTAATAAAGCAAGACATTCCTGTAAACACCTGGTTGATGGGTAGAATAATAGACGTATTTCTTAGTTCAGACAAAATCGTAAGAGTTGTTCTGGTAAAAACTATGAAAGGAGTTTTCAAGAGAGCCATTTCAAAAATATGTATTTTGCCTGTCAATGTCTAATTATATTATCTTGTGTGTAATTGTTATTTAATTCATTTATTTGAATAATTGATGTGCAATTTAATAGTTGAATGATAAATCAAAATTATTATATAAAAAAAATATTGTAGTTTTCATAGAATGTTATTGTATTGTATAATTATTGAATGTTTGTAAAACTATTCAATGGTGGGGAGTATGTTAAGATTTCATGATTGAAAAAGGCCACTAGATGGCACCACCAGTATTGTATTATTGTAAAACGTAAGAATATGTAAACGAAACAGATTCAATAAATATGAGAAGAATACGGACGTTTTTGTGTTGTGGTTCGTATTCTAAATGGAATATAATTGGACAAGCATTACCAATTGATTCATCGAGGAATCCTTGTGTAGATTCAAAACAGTATGGTTTTTGTAAATTGGCACCAACTTCAAAAAGTTGTAATAAGTATAAAATTAATATTAAATCATTCCATTTCTTCAAATTGTACGTAAAATTAAAAATTATTTTATACTTTTTAGCGCATTTTTCTTAAAGTCGGTTTTCTTTTTTCAGAGAAGATGATTTCATTTTTAGTTTTTAATTTAGCAGGAGGCTTCCGCCCTGCTATTTCGTCAAACAATTTTACAATGTATATTATAAATCCATGCCAATGTCGGGTGAATGATCTTTGTTACAATCTTTATTCAACAATGAAAATATTTTGAAATCGAAGAAACTGTGTTAATAAAAAAAGTCTGGTTAATCGTTATTTCCAGATATATAGATATATAACAGCGCCAAATAACTGTCTTTTTTTGTAATTTTTGCAGAATTTGATTTTTCTTTATCCTAAAAAAAAAAAAAATTTCGAAAATCAGACAATATTTTGTTTTAAACGGTCTGGTTAATTGAAAATTCCGGATAGTTAAATACCGGCTAAACAGAATTTTTTTAAAAGAAAGACGCCCAAGTGTGGCATCCCCTATCCAGCAAGATTTTTGTTTTAACACTTTAATTTGAAGAGAAATATTGTGTGAACATACATTAAAAATATACATAACAGTCGAATTGATAACCGGCATCCTTTGGCGCGCTTTGACTATTGATTGGCGCGCTTTAAGTCTATTAAAAGCTGTCTTGCTTCATCTTTTTCGGGAATTTAAAGTGATTTCTAAAATTATCACTATTTTTAAAATATATTTCTTTAATTTGGTGAAAATGTCACTGAATTCGGCCAGTCGAAGTCTTCAAATTTTCCTGAAAGAATTTGCTTTTATATGTATATAAAAGTCAAAAATTTTAAGTAGAGATACGATTTAATATAAGGTTTTCACTTAGAAACAGAAATTTTAACATTTCAGTTAATTTTAACTGAAGCTTTTTTTTTAAATATCCATTTGAAGTCGGTTACGTCGCACAGTGGGACGAAACGGGGTGTTTTCTGGACATGACTCTCAAGGGAATCAAGCTATATGCTTGCAATTTTGCACGCATAATCATGACACTTTAGAGTAGATGTGGTAAAATTTTAATGAATTTTAGTACACTCTATGTACCTCATTTGCAAGTGAAGTCTCGATGCTGTAGTTATAAAAATACCTGTGTTTTACTTTTAATTAAACAGTAAAAAAAAGCCAACATACCATTGTCGTTTTAATAACATTTAAATAATTATTTACATTAAAGTAATATTTAACGAATAACATAAAAATAATTATAAAAATTTTCAAACAAAAAATAAAATAAAATCTTTAACAATGTTTAGTTTCGCAGTCATTCAGTTTAGTGTCGAAGTCAAAGCATTTCACTATCACTTTATTAGTCAATTTCCATCCAATTTTATCAAGCAGCTTCGACCCATTTTTTTTTTCACGTGAAGGCAAAACAGTATCAGTTTTCCCTTTAATGACTCCACACATGATCTTAAAAGTTCATGAGTAACATGCTGAAGAATTGTATCAAGAAGTAGTTCCGCATTGTCCAAGGATGAAGGGATTTCCAACAGACTGAAAAAATTCTCGTTCGTCGTAAAATTGTTCATGTTTAAGTAGGTATCGCAATTTAAGAAAATTTAAAATTAACAAATAAAGTATAAGTAGAAAAAAGTAAATTAGAATAATGCAAGTATGAACGAATTTAAAACGCCAAATAACAAAACTAAACTAGGAAATGAACACAATTTTTTTTAATAGATGTTTAAAATAGTTTTTACGAATAAGAACACAAATTAATTCGCAATTACACGAATTTGAATTTCACTGCCCCATAAATAAGTAAACTAATAATAAATTAATAAATAAACTAATAATAAAATAATAATGCAATAGCTGTTTTCAAGTTAAGTACTGCAGGGTCAAAAAGCCAGCGTCGATAAACATATTAGGGCTTGTGTAAACACGAATTGTGCCCAAGGTCGGACCCGGTCGTATCCACTGTTTGTATTTATTTGAAGTATAATCACTGTAGAATAATGGAATGATGTTAATTTTTTGGACAAATTTGTACATTTTTAGATACGGCCAAAAATAAAATTTAAACTGTACCCAGTCATTACCGCACATTTCAACCCCACTTTCCCCTTTATTTGTTGATTTTGAACATGCTGTGGATGGTCAAAACAGAAAATTAAAACTATTAAAATTGCAACTGGAACAGTAGTGTAATGTTTCCTTTCGAATTTAAAATATATATATACACTGAAACATGTTTTTGTGCGGTGGATAGAGACCGCATAAAAAACGCGTAAAAAAATTCGCACAAAACTTCACGAGTAACTATAAAAAAACAGTTTTCGCAACACAATTAAAAAATATATTTTTTATGCGGTGGATAGGGACCGCATAAAAAAAGTCTCACATAGAAAATAACTCAACACCTTACGAAATAACTACGTATTGCTTTTTTAAACGAAATCAAGACACGAGGCTTGACAGCTACTTGGAATATTGCCAAACCTTTTGGAATCTGATTTAGAAAATACACATGCGAACATTTTTAAATATTTTATTTACATATGTACTTATTTTACACATACAAAACGTATAACCATTATCCTTCGTAGTCTGACAATACGCGAACTTGGTTCAAAATCGCTCTTTCGTCACTTGAAGATACTACCTCGCACTCGTTTAGAGTTGACTTATTTTTAGTTACCATGTAGTTTTGGCGACGACTGTTGTTTCACTAGACGCTTGTATATGTCTCGGTAGCCAGATAATCAATTATGTTCCAATTTGATTGAAAATTTCATATACCGCACAAAAAAAGTCGCACAAAAAAAAATCTCACAAAAAAAGACCGCACAAAAACAGGTTTGAGTGTATATATATTTAATAATCAGCAATTGATTAATGGTAATAGCCTCTCCTATGAACTTCATACCTATCTCGTAGTTTATTTAGTGTTACATTTTCGACAATAATATTTTATTTTCTGATTCTTTTGTAGATTACATATGCAAAATAAATTATACCATGTTTTGGAAGCCAAATTCGAAACATAAAAATTTAAGCCATGTCGACATTTTTTTACATTAGTCGTCCCACTGTGCGTCAGTTTGTTTAAAAAAACGATTAAATCAATGTTATCTTGTGTTTTTATACTTCTGTTTTACTACACATCTAAGACTATAATAATGTAAATTGCATGGTGATTGCAACTAAGGACAAAAATATATTTTAACGAGGTTTACGTTGGCGACCAATCCTTTCTTCTGTCTGTGTATAATTTGCTAAAATGACGTTTCACTTAAAATTCTTCTGTCCGTGATCCGACATTGCTACACCAAATTTTTTATTATTACTTTGATGAAAGATGTAAATAGTGATTTAATTTGCTATTAAAAGCACATCTTATAACAAAATAAGAATTATAACTTGACTAAATAATTTCTAACCAATATTACCACGAACAAAATAGTCGAAATACACTCTCCATTCCCGCCCCCCAGCTTTCGTATCTTCTTGACACGCTATCCTTAACCCTCCCCCCTCTCCCTCTTGTTACCGTACGATCAATGTACATCCACAATCTACTAAAAGCAACATAAAACCTTGCAGAACAGAAAATTTCTTCCTTGTTTGTGTATATGCAATATATGGACGACCCCTCGTAAGATTCCGCCAAATTTACCGGCTCCCTAAAAAAACAGTACCATTATACAATTGGTTTATACTATTTGAAATTAGGTAGCAAAATCGTTGAAAACTTTTTACAAATATTCACATTTACTATTTTATATCACAAATTTGTTTTTCATTAGAAATCAATTATTTCCTTAAAAATAAAAAGTTTTGAAAAATAATTGTTTTTTTAATTTCTCAAAAGAAAAACCAAATTAAAATTATGCATATCATGACTATTTCATCATGCATAATAATTTGTGTGCTATATTAAAAAAAAATATTGTTAAAAACTTTATTTAAAAAATTATATTTTTTATAAAAAAAAAAAATTTAAAACACATTTTTGGCATAATTATTAAATTTGCGAAAAAATCCTAGTTTTAAAAAATGCGAGGTAATTATGATTTTGTATTTTCAAAACTGTTGAATTTCAGCCAAGTTATTCGAGGTAAAAATCGTCGACCAGATGTCAAAAGTGGTAAGTTAAATTTTTTTTTTCTGTAGTCCAAATGCGAGTGTTTTGTTCATGAACAATACTCTTCTCCGAGTGTTTTTTTCACGAGTGCTTTGCTTCGAGTGTTTTTCGTCAGCCATCTTGGCTAAAACGATTTGTGTACGCCGCCATCTTGGATGGCGAGCGTTTTGTCGCTTGGCGACAAAATCATTTGGCGCAACCCCATGAACCATAGTCGCCCCGCGCAACAAATTAACTCTCTCCTCTCCTCCAAAAAGTATCAACAAAATCGGACTTAATCCACACATTAGACAATGAGAAATGTGTTAGTATTTTTTTCACGTATTTAACTGAAAACAATTGGATAATGGAAAACCTAAACAGCTTAAAAAAATAATATTTTTTTGTGCGAATGATGAAATGAGAAGCAGCGGAGCAAAAAACAAAACAAATGTTTTTTGAAAGTGTTGCCATAGGTGATTTAAAAAAGTAAACAAACAATAATATAGCTTCTTTATTTTCAAATTTTGCATTAATTACGTTTAACTTGTGGTTAAACACCTTACTCTAAAAGCTATCATCGATCTTTTTAATTTAGTAGTTGTTTTGAGGAAATTTCTAACGATATCCCACAACAAACCGGCTCTGACGTCCCTGTAAGCGTGGTCATTCGAGTTGTCCTTGCTATTAACTTAACTGTTAACTGCTTGTTCAAGGTAAAAGTTGTTATTCAAGAAACTTGTTTTGATTTATATTTACAGAAAACGGATTCTTCACAATGGAAAACAGTATTCCACAGCGTAAGATACAATTTTAGTTCAGTTCTATTCTTTTGAAAACACTTTCTTCTGTATCTGCCGCAGTTCTTAACAAAACTTTAGCTGTTCATCGTCTACGAGCCTTGTGTCCCCTTTAAAACTAGCGCAGTATGGCGACTACCGTTATAGGTTTAGATCAGGACAAGGATGCCAAGAAGAAGAGCGAGAGTTGCGACGATTCCGAAGATGAGAGTGAGAATCTTGAGGAGAGTCCTTGTGGGAGGTGGCTCAAGAGACGGGAGGAAGTCCAACAGAGGGACATTCCAGGTGTGGACTCGGCCTATTTGGCCATGGACACAGAGGAAGGGGTTGAGGTGGTTTGGAACGAGGTTAAGTTCTCTGAGAGAAAGAACTTCAAAGCCCAGGAGGGCAAAATATGTGGGGTGTTTGATAGCCTCACCCAGCTAGATCACCCAAATATAGTAAAACTCCATAAATACTGGATCGATAAAGATTCGGAGAGGCCAAGGGTCATCTTCATCACCGAGTACATGTCTAGTGGATCCCTCAAGCAGTTCTTGAAGAAAACGAAGCGCAACGTCATCAAGCTCCCCCTGCACTCTTGGAAGCGGTGGTGTTCGCAAATTCTCTCTGCGTTAAGTTACCTGCACTCCTGCTCTCCTCCTATTGTCCACGGCAACCTCACTTGCGACACCATTTTCATCCAGCACAACGGGCTAATCAAGATTGGCTCGGTCGCACCAGATGCCATACACCGCCACGTGAAGACCTGCCGCAAAGACCTTGGCAATGTTCACTTCATTGCGCCCGAGTATGGAAGCAAGACTCTCACCCATGCAGTGGATGTCTATGCTTTCGGGATGTGTGCCCTGGAAATGGCTGCCTTGGAGATATCCACTGTTGACACCTTGAACCAGGTCACTGACGAGGCAGTCAACAAAACAATACAATCGCTAGAAAACCCGCTCCAAAAAGACTTCATACGCAAATGCCTCTGCAAGAATTCCTCAGAGAGATTGACTGTCCGTCAGCTGTTGTTCCACCCAATTATCTTTGAGGTGCACCCCCTGAAGTTACTTGCAGCCCACTCTATTGTGGGCAACACATCCTACCAGCCAGACCAGCTCACAGACGAAGCCATACGCTCCAGATACACTAAACGAGAGGACATTGTTGCATTTGTGCCTCTCCGGGGCAGAAAGACGGGGCCACAGATCCCACGTGCTGACCCCGAACTGGAGAAGTTTCTAGATGACGTCCGCAATGGCATCTACCCTCTGACTGCCCATGCAACGACCCGCCTACCGGTCGTCCAACCCGCGGGCCGGACATCCCCGGAGACCGACCCGTCGTCTCCGGACGCACCTAGGGATGTGGAGACACGTCGGATTGTTAACATCATGTGCAACATCAAGCCCCAGGAAGAAGGACAGAACTTTGTGATGACCATCCTTCTCAGGATGGACGACAAGATGAACCGGCAGCTGTCCTGCGAAGTGACCCGCGGTGACACCTGTGGTGGACTTTCGGAGGAGCTAGTGTTCCACGGGTTCATCAACCAAGAGGACAGGGAGATGGTGTCCAACCTGATCGGGGATACGCTGAGCAGGAGGCATATTCCCGACATGCCCCATCCATTGGAAATGCCCAGCGAGGCAGTGGTCTAACTTTCTGTAAATGGTCGAGATCCATAAATTTAGAACCTGTAAGCTGGTGGCCATAAGGCAGCTTTGATCAATTGGAGTCTAGTTAACGCTCTTAAGAACTGGTTTTAGCGGGAGCCAGAGCATACAGGAGTAGTACAGATGCAAAACAGTTTAGATCTAAAAATCGGGTTTTTCAAATTATTAGCTATTTCATCACTTTTCTTCAATTTTTACCTTTCAATAAAGGGAAAACTGATTATTTATTTATAATACATTATTTACTCTAGAAATGAAAAGGGGTAGGGCACTATTTTCTGAAAACAGTGCACTTTAATGACCAGATTACCGATTTTAGCAAAGTAGATTTTTTAAAATCAGCATTCTGGTTACTAAATAATAACTTTATACCTAACAAACCTAATTACAACTGAAAAAAGTGTAAATCTTGAAAAAAAAAAACAATGAATCTGCAAAAAATATAGTTGTGTTATGAAATTCTGAAAATTTGTCAAATTGCAAGTTTTTTTTTTAATTGCTGTTTTTTTTGCCATAATTGATTGGCTCTTAATATGTAATCAAATAACTATAAAACCAAATAAAACTAAAGAAAATACTTTGAGAATGAGAAAATTAATTTTAAATATGCAGAATATCTTAATATTTCCATCTTTAATATAAGAAAATTCGTTATTCTAGCTATTTTACGCTAAATCTGGCAACTCTAATAGCTGCTGATCATCCAATACTGGACAAGTCAAATAAAAAAAAAAAACTTGTAGATCTATAGAAGTAGCAATATATCTGCAAATTGTATATCTTCTGAAAAGACGGCAATTCGTGCAGGAGGGCACAATTTTTAACATGAATGAGCAACACGCCCTTAAAAAAATTGCCTGTAGTGAACACTGTATAATAATCTCAAAATAAAAAGTTTCACAGCAGAAAACCGGTTATAGTGCCTGACAGGTTTTCATTATTTCTTCTAACTAGTTAAGATTGGATAATAACTTGTTTTATATCTGGGCTACTAGTATATAATGAACCTGCAGGATATTTGTCCTTGTTTCATCAATTACAAGCTTGTAAAGCTACATACAAAGTTTAATAAAAAAGGTTCATTTGTGTAGTTTCCAATATGTGTTCATAGCACAAGAAAAAGAAGGAAATAAGTGTGTGACAAATAAGAACAAGATTGAGCTTCTTTTTCCAAGTTGATCAGCTTATCGAAAGTAGCATGCACTTTGTGGATAGAATTATAAGAAGAATATGAGCATGTGACTTTAAAGCTATTGATCTCTGTATAATCTGTAGGTTGTTCATTTATTGCAAGAGTTAAGGAGACATCCTATCTGATCCCAAAGAAGTTTTTGTGAACTTCAGAATAGTCAATGCTTGCTTAAGATATAGCAATAATTATAGGATAAGACTTGTAAATTCTGAAGTCTTCAGTTGTAATGGATAATTTGAAGTTGAAAGCAATCAATTTTAAACTAAAATTTCTTTCAATTCAGTCTTGTATGGTTAAGAGACAATGCCCAACGCAATTGAGAACACTTAAAGAATGATATATACTGTGGTGTAATGGAGTTATTTTTGGGCATGCATTAGATATCAATGCAGAACTATGGCTCTTAAAGTCAATTCACTAAATGCGAAAGTATAAAGCACTATTGGAAAATTGACTTTGCCAGCCAATTGAATGCATTGATTTGCTTTAACCTTGAGCATCATTTTATGACAATTTCTTTCTATCATCGTTCTACGATTTCTTTGTGCTGTCTTTTTTGGACATATTTCATGTTTCGTTGTTTTAGTGGTGAACATTTCTAAAGCATTTCTATCACAAGCAATCATTGAATGATAGAAAAGTATAATTTTGTTGCAAATTAGTATTTTGAAAGATTTTGACATTTAAGATGTGGATTGACCTTTCGTGTAAGATGTTTTGATTTTGGCTCTGCTCTCTCCTTCCAACATCATGTTGCATTACTTTAGTTAGTGATCTGTTGCGACCATTGTTTCGTTCCTTTTTAACTTTGTTTGGCAAAAAGTTATTTTGCACCCATTGCTTCCTTTCTGGCCCAATTGAGAATTAAATAATGGAGCTTTTTTATGTGATCTTCTAGTAAGTACACAGATTTGAACTGCATGGTTGAGCCAATCTTTCACATCAGTGTGCATATTCTAATCTAGCTACCATTTAAAAAATAACTGTAATGTACTGTTTATTGAAAATGAAAAAAAATTCTTGTAGCTTTAGAAGTACTTCCGAGTAGAGTTGTCGTTACTTTCCATTAAGGAAACAATCGTTTTTAATGAAATTGTGTTATTGATAGCTACTTTTATCAAATTTAATACTGATTTTTGTTAGTTTATTTCTAAAAGACAAAACTTTTATTTCTGATGGTATATTTAAACCTCGGGCTTTGATCTTTCCTAAATGAAAACATGTCTGAATGTCGTTTCATCACATTTTATGTTGCTTTTATTGTAGTGAGAGATTATATATTGATATAGAATAGCATGATTTATCCGAAAAGTAATTAAAAACTCTAATTTAATTTCTTGGACTAAGAGAAATAGGAAAATGCCTTTAAAAGATTTTAATTCATTTATTGCTGTGTGCAGGTATTTTCTTCATTAAATGCCTGGACTTCGTAATGGTAATTTACTGTTAGTTTGTCTTTGTTATTATTGTTATTCAATTGAGAGTTTAAATTTTGAGATCGATAATTTTTTATTTATGTAAACCCAAACAAACATGACATTTTAGTACTATTTACCCTAAAAGGGAACTCTTATAGTTTTATCATAAAATGTTGGAAGGACTAGTGATTGTTTAAATTAGTCTTCCTAATTCTTAATTTAACCACTTTCTTTTCATAAAAATTGTAATTTTTGTCAAAAAATTAAATTTATTCACATCAGTGTGCATATTCTTTGAGAAATATTCATGGCTTGCAAGATTTTGGTTTACATCATAAGAATAAATATTTTTCTAGAAATAATATTTTTATTAATTGTTGAGAGCCTAATTATAAATTTTGATGTCGTGAATAATTATTTATTTTTTAAATACCATAAACATGACATTCCTTGAAAGTACAAAAATATTTTGAAAAATTGTTTAGTAAACATTTTTTTTTTTTGTAAAAATAACTTGAATTTTAATGTTTTTAAACTAGATATTTATTAGCTTCAATATAAAACCAATCAAAATTCAATTTTCCAAACCTAATTTCTCAGATTCTGAAGTATTTATTTTATAATTAACTCAACTATTCTTAGCTTTTGTTTGTATGTATAAAGTGCGTTCAATGTTATGCCAAATTCACTCAAGTTGAAGTAGTAGAAAATTCGACTTGTTTTATGTGTTACGTCTCATTTTGGTTTGCAATACTACAAGTTACAAATACTTATGTTGAAAATTATACAAAATTGATAACATTGGCTTAATTCATAAACCATTTAACTCCAAACCACAGATTCAGCAGCAGTGGCGAAAGCTGCTGGGTATGTATGGGGGGAGTTAAGCTTCATTGGCACATAGCAATTTCTTTTTTAGTTGCCAAAATGTTCTGTTTTGGTGTAATTTTAAAAGAGTTAAAATTGCTTAAACATAGTTGCTGTTTGTTATGATATTTTTGTAATTTTTAAAGCTTCTTTTACTTAAAATTATAAACGTTTCCATTTTTACTCTAAAAATATCACCATCTTACTGACAAAATTACTGAAAAGGATAAGAGCAAAATTATTGAAAATCAATTTTTAATTTGAAAACTTTTTTTGTCAAAATGTAAAAAGTGAATTGCTTGAATTTTTTCATGGCTGTTGAATCTATGGTTTGGGAATTAAACCTACGATATATCCCCCTAGAATTGAAAACTGCAAAAACTTACATTTTTGCACTATTTTGAATATAAATGGCTTATACATATACTTTGCTTACAGTTGTATTATAAGTCTAATTAAAAATTATGTGCAGTGCATATGAATATAGCTCTTGCAATATATATTTGGAGTACTTACATTCAATGAAGTGTTAAAGATCTGATTTTTGTGTTGTTTTTAGATATTATGCATTGTCTTTAAGATGTATATTTTACATTAAATAAATTTACTGCGTTAAGATTGATGACCTTCTCAATTCCTTTTGAACTTTGATAACACCAAGTTTTCTTACATTAAGATCAAATGCATTTTTTACTACATATACACAAATCCTATTGGTAAAAAGGCTAAGCAGTGTTGGAGTACTCGACTCATTATCAAAGGCTTGTGGGTTCGATCCTCAACTTTGAGAGTGCAGCAAGCTTGTGGTTGAAGGGTAGTCGGCTTCTTTCTCCGTCATATACAAAAGGTATCTACTGTGTATAGAGGACTGGTGCATATTAAATCTACTCATTGAAAACATTCTCATGCTTGTGAATTCATCTAACCAACCTATTGGTCTTAGTTACATTAATATTTAATTTTTTTTAATGATTTTTCACAGTTGTAGATGTATGGAGTACTAATTTAAAAATACTAAATTCTTCTGATATTCAAAATCATATTCTCTTTCACAATATTTTTTTTTTAAATTACCATAATTGCAAATTATAACAATTAATATTTAAATATTTTGTTGTGTACGTTTATACAAAGTATCTATTGTATTTATTTTTATTCTTATGTTGCCAAATTATAAAGATTTACAATATTCTTCAAATTCACATTTTTGTAGGCCATTCATTTTTCAAATAAAGCACATTTCTTATCTCCATATAGAATAACATTTCAAACTTAAATTATGTTGAACAAGAAATTATATATATGATTTATATTTTAGTTGAAAGTGACAAATTAAAGTCTTTAAAAAAAAATCCAGATATTGTAAATTTGTACTTTTTAAAATTTTATTTTATGAAAACTTGATGATATTGTATAGCAAATGGGTTTAGGGTAAGTAAAATGGAAAATAACATTTGTAAAGGTTGTATTGTCTAATAATTTAGTTAGGTTCAATTCGTTTTACTAAATTCCTCTTATAAGTTTCATATACTGATATTGCCTTTTGGGAATACATAATACTTATCTTCGATCAAATTAGCCATATTTAAATATATATTAAAAATTTGGGCAGGTTCAGTAATCAACTGTTTTATAATCTCACCTAAAGCGTTTTTCCCTCTTGGGGACCCTACTTCAAAATTTTGTAACATGGTTAGTTTATTTTATTTATAAAAGCAATTAATCTTTTTGACGAATTGTATATTTCATACATTTATTTATCTTAATTGTGATGTGAATTCGCGTTACGAATATTAATTTTACAAATAAACAACTACAATAAAGGTAATCTTCCCATTTTAATTTTAGATTGTCCTGGAACTGAAAGCGAGAATGCAGGGAAGGCTGAGGCCTGCGCTGGTTGCCCCAATCAAAATATCTGTGCTTCTTCCAAACCTGCTGAACCTGATCCAGGTATAGTTTGACTCCGGCTAAATGGCTGCTGTGTCGTCACATGGTTTACATAAGACGATTGGTCAGTTGGCCCAAACTTGTTAGTTGATTTGTTAGAACCAGATTAAAGGGTTGTTATCCTACTATCAATTAATCGGAGCCGGACTGCAGTGTACTTGCATGCAAAATTTACAATAACATTGTAATCTTATACCAGATTTCCATTTACAAAATAGCTCAAAATATTTTTAAGATTGAAACAATCTTTGTTATGATTAAACTACAATTAAATTTTTTTCAGAATAAAGTGATAATAATTTATTAAATATTTTATAATCATAAAAGCAAGAAAATATTTCTTGATTGGTATTCGCTTTACAAAGAATTAAATTTTTTATACAAAATCTTTTTTTATACGTTATTAAATTTTATTACTCAATGCTTAGCCATACGTTGCATAAGGTATCATATTACTTAAAACATAATGAATTGTAAGAATAAATGTATTATGTAAATTTCATGTCCTTAGAGGGTTCATAAAAATTTTGAATTTTGTTTGCATTGTAGGAGAGTATAATTTATATTTCCAACATTATCTTTTTTAAGAAATAATTTTTTTTTAAATATGTTAGTCGAGACGGCTTTCAGAAATTCTCTCGGTTCTTAGAATTTGAGAAACGTTTCAAAACAGAGTTATTGTATGCACGAATGACCATAAAAAAATTTCTAGGCGATGCAAGATCTCCTTGTTGCCCCCCCCCCCCCCCCTCCGCTCATCATCATCCCACTTTAAAGTACCAAACACCTTCTACGAAAATCGATTAATCAAGCAACATACAAGCTACATTTTGTTTATTAGTTGGAATTGGGATAAGTGTTTCGGTTAAAGCAAAAAACGTTATTGTATAAGTAGATTTTTATTAAACGTCAGATCTCAGTTACCTAAAAAAAAAATCAACATTTCTGTATTTAACACTGGCAAATTTTTGTATTGGGGGCAGAATAATTTATACTTTGTGTAATATTGTTTTCAATGGATGTAATTGTAAGATTTAAAATCCTTTCCTGACACATAATCGAAATTAAATAAGTTTTGATTATTTTTAATTTACTAAAACTTCATTCGCCTATACTCACAGTGAAATTAGCAAATCTTACCCATTGAACTATGCTATCATAATGACTGAACTGGTAGATGGGTAACCAAGGTTACCCGAGTGCAAACGACATTTGATGCTCAAAAACTCAAATAAATCTTATATTTATCTAAGTACCTTTGAAGTTTAGTAAAAAATGCACCAACTGAATATACAAAGAGCTATATATTTTCTCTGTGTTGTAATTGATTTTTTCGTCCCCTAAATTATTAGAAACAGTGCGGCCTAGGACCGCTGCTGATTTTATGAATTAAAAAATTATGTTTATTGCTGTAAACCTACAATTCGTCACTGGTCCACGAGATTCTCTTTATTTTGATACCTCGTGCAAAGATCCATTGCATCCAAGGGGCGTAAAAGGGATCTTTACTACAGAAATAATATATATGATGTTGTTTATTACTGGGAAAACTGACAATATACAGACACATTGATCCTTCAGATGGTTTTAAAAAGGGTTAATAAAAAGTATTTAAACATATAAAGTTATGCATAATATATATAAACTACGAAATATATAGAGAATTTCTAAAATTGAGTGTTTTTAAAAGTTTATTATTTTGTTCATACAGTCCTTAAGAACTTCTTCTTTTTGTTTCTTGTTCATAAAATCCCCCATAGAAAAGATGACCTATATAAACATATAAAATGTCCTAGTTTTGTGCATTAATATACAGGTTGTATAAGAATTACCTTTACAATTTTGACACCAACACGTATATAAACTACAAACTATATGAAAAATCTCTTTAAAATGTCAATGTTTTTAAGAATTAACTTATTTTATTTTAATAACTCATGACTTGTTTTTAAATAAGTGACCCATTAAAAGTTTTATTTCCCAAATATTAAAAGTATTTGCTTGTTTTTTAATATCTAACCTATTCCATTTTAGATATTGACCTTATAAAGGAGAAAATGCTGAATATAAAAAACATCATTCTTATTCTATCTGGCAAGGGTGGCGTAGGCAAGAGCACATTTACATCCATGTTGGCCCAGTCATTGGCCGAGGATTCTTCTAAAAATGTAAGTTTGCTTTCCAATTAACAAACTGATAGATATCAAATAAATGTTTATGATAAATTATTTATCACATAGATTAGTTAAAAGGCGTAGAAATATTTTTAAATAAAAATATCAAATTAGTTTTTTCCAACGTTAGCAGAGTAATTGAGAATAAAGATATAGATGGAAGTAGTTTAAGAATTTTTTTTTAAACATTTGTGAACATAGTTCGAAAAAAATGAGTATATACACATATTCTATTCCAAAAATGGTTTTGTGTGTCACTAATTCTATGTATTTTGCATATACTTACAATTAAATTGATTTAACATGTTAGTTTGAGTTAAATTACTCACAGCTAAGAAATCAGAATTGCATAATTTTTTTTAATATACACCCACTTTTGCACTAGGAAGATTCTATGTAATTCAATGACATAATTTTACATTTTTGAATTATTCAATGACTTTTTTAATTATGTGTTTTATTTAAATGATAAGTAAATAATTTTATAAAATTAATTTCAATCGCATGGATCTTTTTCCTGTTGTAAAAAAAAACTGTCACCAGTTTTCAGTATATTGAAAGACAAACATGGTGTATAGTATTTTTACACTATTTTATTGTAAATTATCATGACATACTTTTCAGTAAATTTTAAAATAAATATTAGACGCTATTTTTGTTAAAAATTTATGCTAAGCATTTTCAATAGGCCCAATTTGTTTTCAATGTTTTAAATCCTTAAAAACCTGTTTATAATGTATAGTTGCTGTAATATTGCTTGAAAAAAGTGTTGTGAGTAAGAAATTCTTTTTTGGTGATTGATTTTAGGTGGGGGTGATGGACATTGATTTGTGTGGCCCCTCAATGCCAAGAATCTTTGGAGTTGAACGGGAACAGGTGTGACTTCAAACATGTATTCATTTTAGAATATGTTAAAGAGAGTTGATTTTGCGAGTTATTTGTTATCAAATTATACAGCATTTCAAACATGATTGTACAAATCTTCAAACTCAAGGGTGTTTGTTTTTATTCATATCTTTACAAATGTATGGCCTTTATAAAATAATAAACAACATTAGTCTTGAAAATATAATAACAATCATTAAAATTCGTTTTTAATTTTGTTAAATAGTTTTAGACTTTTGAAAATGCTTATTCTGTAACTACCCAAGAAAATGTAATATAGCTATTACTTGTGCTAATGCATAGGTCTATATAGGTATTTTCAAAATGACAATATTAAAAAAGTAAATATACTAACATTTTGAACTTTAGCTACTACAAATCGAGTAAAATTTTATTCTTGATAAACCATTCCCACGAAATTATTTAAGCATATGGAAAAATCAGGTTGCAAAGCTTCTGGTTAACATGAATCAATTACAAACTAAAATAAATGCTCATTTTTACTTCTTTAACAGAAATAAGTGTAATATTGATACATATTCAATTATAGATATTATTGCTATAGAAATAGTTCTTTTCAATAATTTTTATTTAGAATTCTGATAAAAAAAATTATCTAAGTGAAATACTAAAAATCTGTATGAATAATTTGAGTTTTTTTTTCCCTCCTTAGACTGAAAAAGGTTTAATTTGCTCATTTATAAAATTATAAAGAATAATTATTATTAATATTATAACATTTCAATAGAAAATTTAAGTTATATATTTTTTCGAATTGAATCTATAAGTATTTATTCACTGTTACTGCATCGTATTGATGAAATTTACTGCATCGTATTGATGATTTAAAACAATTATACAGATTTTGTAATTTCAAGAATTTTGGATAGGCATTTCAAAATTGCATATTTTATAAAATATTTTTTTTCCTTTAAGATCTTTTGATATTATATTGATCATCCAGTCAATTAAATATAAACTTTTAAAATTAAAAACTCTTTACAAAAGCATCAAAAGTGAATTGATTCATTAAAACAAAAATCTATATAAGAACATAATTTGTTTTGCATGCTTTCATAATACAAATAATATTTTTATTTCAGGTCCATTTAAGTGGTTCTGGTTGGTCACCTGTCGTAAGTATTAATTTGTTATTGTAAATATGCGGGAGTGACAATGGCCTTTTTATTTATCTACCCATACACATCTATTTACCTATTCATATTTGTACCTAAAGCACGAAATTTTGGAAATCATTGCTTAAAATGGTGTGATAAAAATGTTTTAAAATCGCCAGTATTTGAACTGGAATTCATGAATCTATTTTTGCTCTAGAGCATCTATAAATCTGAAAAAAGAATTTTTTTCACTTGCCTTATTTATGTTTTTAATAATATGAAAATTAGATTTCAAATGTAACATTTTCAATTTTAAAATAATTGTCACAGTGCAATTATAGTTTTTATCTCACTTCATATTTTTTTTTAGCTAAAGCATACTCTATTAGTGAGTATTAGTCTGTGTGACTATGTAATCTTAACTAAACTATTTTGCAATACACATCAGTATTGACCTTAAATGGCCATTTTAACTTAGTACTGTAAATTGATGTTCTTTAGAATTTTTATACGGTACTTGACAACTCAATACTACTTCCCTTAAAAGAGCATAAAAACTTTTAAAATTCAAAAGATTCTTAAACAATTTTTATATTAAGTATGTAAGTTATTTTTTTATAGAATTTTATCTGATTACATTCCTTGTTAATTTAACCAAACAGATGCATTTTTATAACAAATAGATTAAAAGGATTTTAAATTAATTTGATTAACTGAGTCATGAAACTAAGACATTTACTACAGGAATTACGAAAGTTGTATCAGACATATGCATTCCTTATACATGTGTTTTGGGTATTTAGTATCCACTTTACACCAAGAACTTAAAAAGGTCAAAATTTTAACTGGAATATCAAGATTTTTGTAAGTTTTTTTTACATGCCTTAATTTTTTTCTTTGTAATATGAAATATTGAGATTTTTTCTGCTATCTCAATAAACTTTGGTTTTGTACTTTATTCAGTTTGTCGAAGAGAACCTTTGTGTAATGTCTATTGGCTTCTTGTTGTCTTCACCTGAAGAGGCTGTTATTTGGAGAGGACCAAAGAAAAATGGCAAGTATTGTAACTTATATGCCAACTTCGAAAGTTTATGGTACTGATCGAGTTATTTTTCTTAAATTTTTTTTTCATTACGAAAATTGGAATTTAGTCTCTTCTTCACACTTCCTATCAAAATTGCAAATATTATATATTTTATTATCTTTTGTGTGATTATTATAGTCCTTTAATATAATATATTTTTATTATGTACCAAATTGGGCATGAAAAATTTACATTTGTAAGTGCTTTCTTAAAAAAATTAAGTTATTAGATATAACATGCATAGATATAGCATGCTGTTTACTAAACTTTTTCAACCATGTGTAAGCTTGAAAAGGAAAAATTGATAGGTGAACCACTGTTACTCATAACATGATCTCAGAAACTTACATTATTTGAGTCTGGAACTTAGCAGCAATCTTTACACCTGACTATATGGAAGGTTATAGATAAAATATAGAAAATGAAAAATAACTCATCTATACAGCATTTATTGTTTATAGGGTATAATCTTTTTTTTAATTATTTTAAGTTAAGAAAAAAAAATGCAACAAGTATAACGATATGACCCTCTTTCTGAAACAGATGTTATAATGATCAAAGTTTTGGAATTCTACACTTTCAGTAAAAACACATTATTCTACCTTTTTTTTTTTAATTTTCTACTTTTTAAAAAATTATATCTCTTCAGTTTTATGAAATTTATTTACCTTAATTAAAATTTATTTGAGAATAAGAATATTGTACTTAAAACTAGAAACTTTTTTAATACATTATTCATAATAAAACTGTCAAATTTAAATTTATGTATCTATGAACTGGGTTGGAGCATGTACAATTTTTTGTCACCCTGTTTTGTTCAATAAGCAATAAAAGCCTTGGATTAAAAAAAATGGATATCTTACACTTTTTGTTATTTTCAAAATATTTTTATCAGGTCTGATCAAACAGTTTCTGAAGGATGTTGATTGGGGAGAGTTAGACTACCTGTTGGTCGATACGCCACCTGGCACTTCTGACGAGCATCTGTCAGTCGTTAAATACCTTCAGTCCACCAACTTAAGAGGATCTGTGATTCTTACCACACCTCAGGTAGCTTTAAATCCTTTATATGGAGTTAAGGACGTTCTTAACAGGTTTTTTTTAATAAAAAAATTGGCTATTTAATAAATACCAGTTTGTTATAAATGTGGTAATATCTTTTAATTTGAATCCAAGTTGACAGGTGTTTAATTTTTTAAAAGGAAGCATACAAATTAGTATTCTATGATTTTTCTTTGAAAATTATAACACCAAAGTAATGTTGAGTGCAAAAAAGGAAAATATGCCGATTGTATTACGTGTTCTGTTTACAAAAATTAATAATGCAAATGACACTTTTTATGCATGACTAAGTAATATACTTACTACTTTTGCTGAAGTTACCCTCCCCAAGTTAATTTAATACTTTTTATAGTTTGGTTGTTATAAACTTTTTTTCGGAATTTCTTTTAGCCATTAGTGTACAGAATTATTGTTAGGCACATGCTAAACTCTTGCTGGTATATATAAATATTTTGAAACGTTTTGATAACTTTGCTTATTTTTTTAAAATTCATCTTAATACAACCATTATTTATTTATTTTTTTGAGATTTTTAAAATTCATATTTTTTTTTCTGAATTAATAAATGCAAAAGGAAAAAAAATCATGTATATTTATTTCATTTTCGTAATGCTATATTATATCTCTAGTTTTAACTTTATAAGAAACATATCAGTTTTATATTTCCATTGAGGGAAAAAAAATGGTGTTAATTACAATTGTTCTTGTGACTACTATAGTATTTATAACAATTTCTTTTATTATGTTTGTGACATCCATTACGTTTATATTTAGGAGGCATCCCTTCTTGATGTCCGTAAAGAAATTAGTTTCTGCAATAAAGTGGAACTACCTGTCATTGGCGTGGTCGAAAACATGAATGTATTTGTGTGTCCCAAGTGCAAAGTAAGTAGCATATTTCACTATTTTATTATATTACTAACTGTTTGCCCCATGTAGCCGTGGAACCTGTTAAGGCATATACATTTAAATAAAAAGTCAGTGACCCTCGTTGGGACTCGAACCTGGGACCTACTGTTCCAAAGTCCTGTGCACTATTAACTAAGTTACAAAGGCATGTTCTAAATCTTGGAAATACGTTTGAAAAGATATTTCTTTGTGTTATATTTTTAAAATTGTTAAAATAATTTAAAATCTAAATTGAACTTTACAAATCCAAGCCTCAGGTGCATCTTGAGGATGATATATATAAATATATATCATCTTCAATTATATGTAAATTTTCAACCTTTTATATGCAGAGGAAGTAGGTGTTTTGCGATTCACTGACACATTGTTTTATCATTATAGAATCTCATTTTTAGACCATGCAGATCCTAGTTATAATGCCCTTTGATTCAATTCGAACTTAATGTTGTGTATTCTGCACATAACAAAACATGAATGTGTGTTCTAAGAGCAAATAATGTATATAGCATTTCACTATGTAATAGAGAGCCCTCAATATCTCTACTCCAACAATGTTGTTCGAAATTTCAATATAAACAATGTTTCACTTCAGTTTTTTTAATTTTTTTAACCCTTTGCGGTCGAGAAGTGACTCTCATTCACCAAAATAAATACCTGTTCTTTTGTTTCGTTTTCTTCAAATTAAATGAAAACCAACACATGAACATTAAATGAATATAAAAAATGCATTTGAAGTATCTCATCACTTGGGTATCGACATATCAGCATTCACTCTAAAAATAAAAAGGGGCAGGGCACTGTTGGCAGTAAAAGGTCACCCTGTTTTTAAAATAGCACTTCTTGTTTTTAAAAGGTCACTTTAAAAAAAAAAGTTTAGAGTGGGCATGGCTACCCGTTGACACATCGGATATGTGTACGGAAAAATAGTTACTTAATTCTTAGCAATCTGGTATAGGGGGAAAACATCGCATGCCAAAAATAATCTGTGTAAAAAAAAAATCATTTGTGATTTTCTTGCCTATTCAGGTTGCATTGGGTAGCAGCTCAGTTGTGGTCCTTGTCATATAACTGTGGTTTAAAATTATGAGGCAGGGTCCTCGAACAGTGGGCTAGTAGCCCACTGTGCCGCTCTACTGCGGTGTTAATTCATTAAACTTGTTTCAAGTTCCGATATGATTGTTGACATCACGCTATTGCTGAATATTAGACTATTGGCAATGTTTCAGGGCTTATCTCGAAGGAAAGACCCATACAAAACTAATGTCTCTATATGAAGATACTAGTTAAAATCCAAAATTTGACATTTAAAGTTAGTGTTATCGCTAAAAACCAAATTGATAAGTATCCTTAATCAGACCCCTTCCAAAACTGATGAAAATGCTATTTAAATCCAAAATTTGGTAATAAAATGCTTAATCTGGTAACTTCCCCCCAAATCATCTTCTCTTTAAAAAAAAATATTAGTATTTCATATGTGGGTACAGGCAACCAATAGGATTCGTGGCAACACGCATAGTTAAACAGAAGTTTATTTCTCTATTGTCATAATTTACTTAATTCCAATTTACACACAAAAAAAAATAAATGCCTTTTTTTAAAGATAGCTACAGAAGCAAGGACTCTTATGCTTGACTGAAATGGGCAAGGGTGACGGAATTTTTTCAAAAGAGGGCAGCATTTTTTAAAAAAGGGAATGAGGGCGCTATTGAGTTAAAAAAAGAGCGGTCCGCCTTTCAAAAAACGCCTAGAATGAACACTGAACATATTTTATTAACCCTTTGCACTCGAATGTTAACTTTTAGTCACCAAAATAAAATGTTCATTTTTACTTTGTTCTTCTACATGAAAGAGAACAACTTGTTCTTGAGTTCACAAATTCTCTCACAAAGTTTAATATAAATTATTATTGTCATCTAGAACCACCAATTACGTGGGTGATTTAAAACTTTAATTTTTCTCACAACCCCTTATTTTTTATAAACATTTGACAGGAGTCATAAACTACTAAATATATGTTTGATATACTTAGATTAATATTTAGTTTCATGAATAACTTTTTTAAAACAAGAAACAACTTAAAAAGAGCACACTAAAGAATACATCTTTAAAAAAAGGACAAGCATGGGATGCAACGGTTCCATAAAAAGAACATTAATATTGAACATATTCCTGGAACGCAGAGGGTTAAATTGTTCTTTTATGTGTTCAAGATTATATGTTTTGTTTTGTCGATAAATTTTTTTTTTACGAGTTAGGTATCAACTGAGATTTTCCCGCCAACCACCGGTGGTGGACAGGGAATGTCGGGAGAGATGAATGTTCCATTCTTAGGAAGAATTCCTTTGAATTCTCAAATAGGTAAGCTGCACCTACCTTATTGTTAGTTTCCCTGTTATTTTTAATAATTATGGAATTAAATTCAACATTCCAGGATGGTCTCTGAAATGTACAAAGTGTCTCATATATGTAGACATATGTGGTAAATTATAAAGCTGCTCAGAATTATTTTTTACATATTATTCATCCTTTCTAGTCAATATTCACAAAACTGAATCTTTTGAAGTAATTTAAGTATTGATAAATTTCATAATGGAATAAATATGATAAATTACTAAACATTATATTTTTGTGCAACAGACAAAATATTTAAATTGAGCTTGCAATATTTTTTTGTAAGTTATGTACTTTATTATACTAGGGTTTATTTTGTAAATTTGTTTTTTAGATTATCAATAAAAGAACTGTGGTGAAACATATTTAGTGCCAAACATAAAAACAATCACATTTACTACATTGGTAATATATGGACTGTGTTCTGTCACATCTAGTTAACCCACAATATGTTAATTTTGAGAAAACTGGCTTTAAAGCAAACCACTCAAATAGGAAAATCTACTGATTTTTGTTAGCATAGAAAGTGAAATCTTGGGCTTCCATTTACATTGAAAATGCTACTTTTTTCAATTTGTGGGTTAATCTGTTGCATAACACAATCAATATATGACATGGCCAAATGCAGTGCTCGCATGAACTGAATGAATATATTGGCTAAATATTTCAATGCTTTTTTTCCCTTTTAAATTGTAGGTCAAGGTTGTGATCAAGGTCGTTTGTTCGTCAAAGATGAAGATTTTGTGGCTAAAGATCATCTAAAGGCCATTACTGAAAGTAAATATGTTTTATAACTTCCCACTGATAACAGTCTACATATATACACTCAGTTTTAGAATATCTGCATAGCTGGGGAAAAAACACACTTATTTGTGTGAAACCATGTTAAGAATAAAAAGAGATAAAATATATTACTAGAAATTTAACAATACATTGATGTCTTGGCCTTGTCTTAAAAAAAACCGTTCCTTTAATGTAAAATATACATTTATTCTAATGCAGTTCAGAGGTTGTGTCAACCCATAATATATTTTGAAGATTCTTTATAAGTTCAGGAGTAATGTTCGGGTTGTTATAATCCAATATTGTTTAAAGTTGATCTTTGTAAATCAATCAACTGCAACCACCGAATTGATTTTGTTGGACCTGCACATGTATTCACATTTTATTCTCTTAGTATTAATTTTTAAGATTTCAATTATCTTGGTTTTTTTTTGTTTAATATTTTTTTTAATATAAGTTTTAATTTAGATTTTAGTTGCAGTTATACACAAATACTCACATAAAGCATACACATTTAATACTACGTAAATATTTATTATACTAGTTTGAACTTGGACTTACATTTCCTGGAGTTTTAATTAAGAGTACTCAAGACTACTCTATAAATTACTAATTATAATATTTAGTTATGATAATATACTAATATAGTTTTATATTTTAGGTATTCTTCGGAAAATCAGCACTACATGACAACCTATGAATCTTTGATTTGTTATAGTTATGTGTTTGTGTTATAGTGAGACAAGGATGTATACATTTATTAAACATTTTTGTATTTCAAAAGTTGATTTTTTTTTTTGTGATGAAATAAAAACCAACACAAAAGTTATCGCCTTTTTGATCCTGTTTGAACTTACATTAATTCAATTTTATTATTATATCATTCTATTTTATTATCATATTAATTTTTATATTTATAAATCAAATAATATTTAGACATCTTAAGAAATTAATTGCAAATTTCGAAAAGGTTTCATTTCCGAAAATTAAAATTTTTCATGGGACACAAAAAACTAAATTTTTGTTAAACCATTTGACTTATTTGATGAGTTTTTATTTTCAAAAATTATCAACCACTGTAATCCCACGTATGTATTGTCTTAACTTTTGTAGGTCTTTCATTTTTAAGTAATTTATCGAAAATTTTGAGGAATAGCACGGAAATGCTTTTCGGAGATGAGCCCTTTTTGGAATTGGCAATTCAGTTATCTAAAAACTGCTATGTATTGATACTTTTGAAATTCCCTATCCAGTAAGAGTTCATTCTTCAAATAAAGCTTACATTCAGCTTTTATTTTTTCCCATATCATTTTTGGTTAGAAATGAGCATGGAAAAAATATAAACTAATATATTTTGGTTGGTTTTTCACAGTACATGTGCAGGTTGGTCACTTCACTAAATATTCTTTTAATGGAATTAGGTTTTTAGTCTTAAAAAAATTATCAAACCATCCCAACTTTTTTCGTTACAAGACAAAAATGAACTTTTTAACACATTTATATCTGCTGAAAATTTTCTTTAAATAATTATTAGAAATATCAAACTTTAAAATGGATGTGTATGCAGCAAATATGATAAATTTAAGAGAAAATCACTTTAAAAAAATACTTTCATCGATTTGATGTCAGTTATTTCCAAAATCATATCTCTATTGAAGTAAAATAAAATATAAAAGTTTGTGTGCAGCATTTATAAACTAGCATGCATATGATTGAGTTTTAGTTTATACATAATTGCACACACAACATATTAGTTTATATTACTTTTAATAACCAATTTTTAATAATAACTAGCTATTCTAATAACTAGCTATTGGTATGAATCAAGTGTACAATATACACTGATTAAAATTTTATATCTGGTTGTCTAGACATAGTTTCATAAAGCTGACCGCATAATTTTTCAAAAGAGTATAATAGGTGCCAAATGTCAACTTGCGCCGAAGTTTTGAGAGCATGGTACCACCTCTTGAGAGTTTTACTCGATTGTTTTAAAAGTGTCAGTCCTTGTTCTCTGTTCCTTTTGTCACAGCCTTTGCTAATAATAACACATTTATTTATTGCAGTACGATAGTAACCTAGTCTGGGTGTTGATCGGTGATACTTTTGAACATGAATGTTAAGGATATAAAAATTTAGGGTTGTTACCTGTCATGTATTATACTTTACCTAATCTATCACAAATTTGGGAAGTCGTATACTCTTTGACAGCTCCCTATTAATTTTCAACGTTCAGAGTATCACATTTAAAACTTTTGATAGGAGGTGGGGGTTTTCTATAAGAAAAAAAATTCTGTAGGATTGCAAGAAAGTTTTAAATGTGCTAGCCGTAATAAAAATTTCAAAGAAAATAAATTTCCTTTTTTTTATATATAAATTTATACTTTTTGAATGGTAAGATGCTATTATCCAAGTATTTTTGCATCATTTTATGTTAAATATTAATATCCATTTTAACACTTCAAACTGAAGGTGGATGAATATGCATTTATCCACTTCTCATAAATAATCACATTCACTAAATCTGAAACTAGGAACTAATATTTTTCTGTATATGTTATAAATTTTCATTTTCTTTTTCAACCTTTTTCTTCAACTCAAACTTAACAAATGCTCTGGTGTCTCTGCATGGTATCTGATTCAAGGCCTCTTGTATGTGCACCATGTCGTGATTGTAGTAGAATTTCACTTTGTATACATACTTTAACCAAACACAGTTTTGGCAACCCTCGCCACAGCATGATGCTGGGTCTGGCATAGTTGGCGCAGAATTCTCTCTGTTGGCTTCATCTATTGCTTCCTGTGTGGCATCAGTAGTTGACTCTACGGTTCTGTCTGTGGTTTTGCTTCGGGTACCAAATCCACCAGATTTTGATAATACTGTTTTGTATTTTAAAACATATTGGGGATACCAATTTATATGATAAATGTTTATTAAGCCTTTTCTGAGTTCTGCAATATTTCCCATTAATTTCCTGAAATAGAATACAATAGTAAAAATAAGCAAATTAGTATTTACACAGAAATTTTTTATAGAAAATAAAGTTGTTCTGGTAAAAAAAAAATTAATAAATTACTTGAGAGTTGCAAGTCTTATCAGTACAAAGCAGTTACAGAGTGTAAAATGCATACTGCATGAATAAAGTAAAAATATATTTAATTATGTAGTTTTTTAATTACACTAAACATTTAAGGGTAATGGAAAGACTAATTTTTACAAAACTAACAAGTTTGGTTTAAAAATTTATAATTTTAAACTTATAAATTTGTTTATATATTATAGATTTGGCATCTTCTTGATTACTGTTTAATCGACAACAATAAAAAATGCTACTAATAACCTAACTCAATATAGTTAAAAAAAATTTAAATGCTATTAATAACCTCTTTCTTTTGTTAGGTAACAAAGCACACACACTAGAAATCAGTTTTGACAGCTTTTCACTTTTGGAAATGTTAAATAATTTATAAGTCTGTAACCTCCCCTTTTTGGTCTATATTCCTAGTTTGTGGTGCCACTGCCAAATGTGAATTTGGCAACAATTTATGAGCGATGTAATTCATACTTTGGCAACCATAATTGATGATTTGGCAACCCTAATTGACGCTCAGAACATTAGTATGATTTATGGAAACCCTACATATTATTCTCATAAGGTTGGATTGCTTCGCTACCAACCTTATGAGAATTGCACTGTGTTCGACTGTTGTTGACGTGTCGTGTTGATTTCGCAACGGATAGTTATCTTAATGGTAGATAATTTTGGGAGTTAAAAATAGAATAAAAATATGCTGTCATTGATTGGTGTATGAATATTGGATTGGTGGTTAAGACTTGTTGCTGCCCAAAATACGAAAAAAGTTTAACCAACCATTCCACTATTTTGCCTTGGAGACAAACAAGAAACTCCTCATTTTGGCCTTGATGACAATTTTTCAAAATCGCGCCAGCGGCAAAGCAAAGTAACAATGAATTTTTTTTCTCTCTAAATTTATGAATTTTAAAAATTTGACAGATATATTTTTTAGAAAAAAATTATGTGAAAATTGCTTATTAATAAATTTATGTTGCGTATTTTATTTGGTATAAAGTTAGATCCAAAGAGAGCTGGGATATAGCCTGTAAATCCACCCTAGGTAAAGAATATCACAAAATTGATCAGAAAGATGTAGTCTTATTTTTAAATTATTTAAACATCTATTTTGATAAAATACTCAAATAATTTTTCATCAGTGATACTAATTTGGGATTTTACGCACGTCACATCGTTTTCAAATCTAACACATTTCAAAATAAAATGTTTGTATGATGCAGATACCAGATTAAGAACTTAATCCATCCGTTACAGAAGTTATTTTCTTTTAATTAAAAGAGGTTGAATAATTTAAAAAAATTTAAACAATATAAAAGTATAAATAAATGTCCTCTCAAAATACTTACATGATGCCCTACTTTCTAGTTTGTTTATTATTGTTTACTGGTTGTGAATATTGTACCTAAACTGTAAATAAGTTTTTTAAATATATCTTAAAATTTTTACTATTGGTCCAAATTAAAGGTTAAATCACTTTTAACATCAAGTTAATGAGTAGTAATAATAAATATAATATTTATATTTTGAAAATTTTCAATGAACGTTTTCGGGAAAGCACAGCGAAATCCAGACAAATATATATATTTAAACACTGTGAACTGAACTGAACTAATTGTGATGTTATTCGAACCTAACTATTGTTTTGTGATTCGTGTGTTGCTTGTCTATATTTTTTACTTCAAAAAAAGTTATTTGTAATTCCATTAAATTTTTTTTTGTTATGTTTATATTCCTTATAACATAGTTACTAGTTTACACGTAACAAACGAAGTTTTTAAGTGCCTTCTATAATCAGCTGGAGTCTGTGACTGGAGCATTTCCAACAGTTCGTAAGTGTTTTCTTCTAAAACATTTTCTAGACTTTTATTTGCGATTTATATTTATAGACGTCGAAGTAATTTTCAGAAGTTGTTTTACGAAGTAATTTTCAGAAGTTGTTTTACGAAGTAATTTTCAGAAGTTGTTTTACGAAGTAATTTTCAGAAGTTGTTTAAATAACATTGTTTTTCTGGTTTCGTACTCATTGGTTGAATTATTTACACACTCGGAGCTGGAAAAAAAACCATGATTTAGAAATTAAAAAATGTTGGTTTTTGTCTGTCATTTAAATTTAATAATTTTTAAGCTCATTAACATTATTGGAATTTTAAGGGTGTCAGCATTCTGAAAATACGATTCGTCACTGGTCTAGGAAATTTTCTTTCTTTTGATCACCACTTGTTAGAATTTGTCGCGTTTAAGAGCCTCAAAAGGAATCTTGGTAAAGACTTGCCGTCGATAGCGGGTTTGGCGGTGTTTTAAAATGGTCGCCAAACGACCCGATGCGTTGCACACAGTGGTTGCGCACGCGTATTTTTTTCTGAACTTTATGGTTGCTTCCGGTGGTAAACACAGAATTACAGTTAATAAAATGGCGACTGTTTAAAATTGATTTCGAAGCTTTATTTTCGGATGATTGATTGATCGGATAACTTCTGCGTAATGGGCTATCGGTAACGGTTCAAAACTCATTTCAAAGGATTTCTATTGCGTCTGCACGATTGAATGAAATAATGTCGCACTTGAGCTCCGTAATGGGCTAATGGCGACGGTTTAAAATTGATTTCGACACTTTGCTTTGGTTAATTAACCCCTCCGTGTTGTCGATCATGGTGCTTACAGGCAATCCTCTGGGCCGTCGTTTGGGGCATTTCGAAGACTCTTAAGCGCACACGCGTTCCGCGCGCTTAAAGTCACAGGCTCCTGCCGTCGATTTTGTGGTCTCCGGCCTTCGGCCTCCGACTACTCAGGATCACATCCATGACCCCCTCCGGGCAGTTGATCATGGTGCTTACAGGCAATCCTCTGGGCCGTCGTTTGGGGCCACTCATCATTTTGAGGACCGGGCAATGGCGAAATTTTATCAAAAAACACTTGAACCAAAAAATATTTAGAAAAAACTTCAACAGGGTTATAAAATTTAGAAGAAAAAGCACTTACCAGACAATGATCAATTGTGTGTTTGGGAACCACGTACCCTTCCTAATAATTCTACACACACAATGCGCATTTTCACCTTCCTTTCGACACGTCCACTGCCCACACTGAAACCGAAATTCAGTTTAAAAATCCCAATATTTAAGCCGAAGAAGTCACGTGACCTTCCGAACCAATCCCACAAATTCTTATACTTTCGAATAGAATAATTCTTAATCCCGCACAAAAACCACGTCACTCTTTAAACCAATCACGGAAATTCCTATGTCGGGAAGTCACGTGATTCTGCGAACGAATCCCCCAAATTCTTATCCTTTCATATTTGTAAAATATTATCCCATTCCCAGATTGAGAAGTGAATCGCCCGAAAAAGTCGCCAAAAGCTACCCGCTTATGATTGGAAATCCCAACCGGAATCTTTACTACAGGAATAATATATATGATATGTGGAATAAATGATTTTAATTGGTAAACAAATGTCAAATCAAAGCATTTGGCAACCAACAAAATGTTTGGTTAAGTAGACTAACACAATTTTAGCACCAAACTGTAATTTTTTTTCAATAATTGGGGCTTTCAACGAGCAGTCTTGCTTTTCTTTTATCTAATATATAATTTGTACACATGTTCTTCATTTAAATTCACTCTTAAATGAACTTACATTGGCATTAAACTATTTAATTATCTATAACATATATGTCTGTCAGACATATATGTCTGTTTTCTTCTTGATGTTTTCAAATAAAGACAGCTTTATTTTCAAACCTCGCAACTTAAAACCAGGTATTCAGCAGCCATAGTAGCCCCGTTTACACATGCTTAAAAAGCCGGGGTAAACACGGCAATTCTCCGAAATCTTCCCTACTTGGGGAAAATTGGTGGTGTAGAATTTGTACCTGCTCCCAACTAGGGGTAAAACCTAAAACCTGGTTCATTCCCATGGTCCTTTGCAAGCTCACTCCGCGAGAATTCAATAATGGCGGCTGTATTCAGTGTTTAGATGTATAAACAGATATGTAAAACTTTCAGAAATATTGTAGTTTTAAAAAGCAATTGGATAGTAATCGGGCGAAAGTTATTAAAATACGTTAAATGAGATTGCTTTATAAAAGCAATGTGGGGAAGTGCCTAAAAAGATTTTTTTCAGTAAATTGTTTGTTGCACACCAGTATAAGTTTCGAATTCACATACTAATAAAACAAGATATTTCCGAAATATTGAGGGATTTTTTAAAAGCAACGTGGATTCCCGAAATTTAGTAGGATTGCTTTTTCAAAACAATGGGGATAAGGAAGTATGTAAAAAAAAAAGTTATTTTCCGTAAATTGTTTGTTGCACACTTTGCATGTATGAGGTTTTTCTACAGTGTGAAATTTCGAATTCAAATACTAAAACAAGATATTTTCGAAATTTAGGAGGATTGCTTTTTTTTAAAACAGTGTAGATAAAAAGGTTCTTTTTCTTTAATTGTTTGTTGCACACTTTGCATGTATAGGTTTTTTTTTTCCAGGGTTAGTTTCGAATTCAAACACTTAAAACAAGATATTTCAGAATTTAGGGGATTGCTTTTTAAAAATAAAGGTTCTCCTTTTAAGTAAATTATTTGTTGCACACATTGCAAGTTTGAGGTGAAACAGTGTATGAAAGCATTGTTTCCAATGTGCTTTCTAATTGCACAAAATAAAAACATTTATTCCGATATGTTTTCTAATTTTTCAAAATGAAAGCCTTATTTGCGATAGGTTCCCTATTTTTTTAATGAAAACGACTTCCAGTATACGTTTCCTAATTTTCAAAATGAAAACTATATATTGTGAGTTAATTTTATTATTAATATATAAATTTGTAAATTAAACAAAGTAAATTTCCTTCACACTCAATAAATACAAATAAAAAAACAAACATTTTCTTCACGTTAAAGATGTAATTTTTTTTAATTAAAATAGTATGGAGTTTATCCATCAAAAAATAAATTAACGTGTATTATTTTTTGTTGAACACCTTTAAAACAATAAGTAATCACGAAAATGTGTTGTAAGCTGAAATATGAATTTATAAATGTACTGATTTTTAGATTAGTGGTTGTTTGAAGGAATTTATATAAATTTAACTTTCGTTAACATAATATAATTTTCTAAATAGGGAATTTCATTTACAAAATCTGTTTTGAAAATAAAGTATAAATCTGATAGTTTCATATTTAAGAAAATAATCACTCTGAAACAAAATCTCATTTAATTATTTTTTTACCAAACAAATTGACTATTGTTTCCTTTTTAATCTTTTTAAAAAATAGTCGAAATTAAAAAATGCTAATCTTTTTACTCTAATAAGTTCAAAAATTATTCATCTATCAAATACAATATGTGAGACGATTGATTTAGGAAATGTATTTTAGAAAAAAGGGCATTTATTTTATTTTATTGGCCCGTCCTCTCCCTAAGGATATTCGGGCAACATGTTGTGACTTCAAAGTAATTTTCTCCATATATATTTTAAAATGTTTTCGGCGGAAAACAGACGCAATCTGTTTGCCGCTATTTAGGAAGGGACGTTAGGAGTGACGTCACTTCCTAAATACTGGCAAATTATCAAGGGACATGTAAACGGGTGAAAAGTTTTCCGCTATTACCCGGGTAAATACCGGTTCGTTTTGTTCGACGTGTAAACGGGGCTAGTGAAAGCTCCTTGGCAATGAAATTCAACATTGATTCACTCGTAGATGTGGAATTGTTTGAAACAGCAAGTAATCAAAAAACCTTTACTTGAATTCCGGCACCAAGCAGCTTTCACTACAGCTTCTGAATCCATGGTTTGGAGTTGCATATTAAGCTGATTCTAAAAACATTGCAAATACACTGTTACTTTAGTATTGCAGTATCTTAAGTATTTAAAATGAACTGTTTTATGCTGTTGAAATTTCAATTAATTTCTGTTGTTGTAGATTCCAGTTTCGGAACATCGGAATCCATTCTCTTCTGCACTCAAAGATGTCGCACCTTCTTCAACTGTGCTACTTCTTTGCACAACCTTGGTAGAGAGGGTGTTTTTTTTATAATTATTGCTTATCTTCATTTCTAGTGATTGTAGTGCTGCATTTTATGGTTGTATGAATAGCTTTAAAAAAAATTATAAATTTAAAGGGATTTTTTTTTCCAAGAAAATTATTGATATCAAAATAAAAATAATTGATTAAAGAGTCTCCTAAAAAATATATTTTGAGAAACTATTTGTTTGAAATTTAAATTACATGATTTTTTTTTTTTTTGCAGAAATATTTTCTACTGCTCACTCATAAAGATGGAGAGTGCTTAAGATTTGGTTTTCGTTAGGTCGCTGCATGCTAGCTCTAGCTGCTAATTTCTTAACCACCAACTCCATCATCAATACTTCAACTAGCATTAGGTTTTGTCTATTGATCCATTTGATTAATATTGCGATTACATAGAAAGTCAGATGTTAACACAGTATTTTTTGCTAGTATTTTTAATTATTCTATCAATTAATAATGATTAATGTATGCCTTCTTTAATATTTTTGTTTATTATTTAAAAAATATTTTTTTTTATGAGTAAAGTGTGCTATATTTTTACCTATTATCAATTTCAAATACCTCCAATTTCAAAGCAAAAAAGATTGGGGAAAAAAATAGTATAACATTAGTAGAATTCGTAAAATCCATCTGAAAGTTCAAAATGTCATTTTTAATTTTAATTTTTGCTTGTTTGATTTAAGCAAAAATTAAAATTAAAAATGGCATTTTGTCCAATTGTTATGTTAAATTCGTAGGGATTGCACTTTTTTTTTTATATTGCTATATTCTTTATTGTATTGAAAACAGATTTTATTTATTTTTTAATATTAATAAAAGAAAAAATTAATTTGTATTTAAATATTTTCATATTTAAATCATGCAGTTATTTATAATTTGAGTATTGTAATTTATTTAAAAAAATACCTAGTGAATTATTTTTTTTTTAGAAGGTTTTGGTGTTTTGAGATGATCTTTATTGAAACCTTTTTTTTTTCACAAATTAACTGCCTTTACAAAAATGTTGAACAATTTGTATTTGGTAGCCAGTTCTGTGTTAAAATGACAGATTTTTTATTAAAAAAAATATTAATAAAATTTAATTGTTTACCAATGGATATATACATTTTTCAAAAATGTATTGTAAGTTATGAAATTGAAGTTTAAGACATTTCGAGTAAATTAATTTTTTTAAATAAGCATGTCTCTTTTTGTTTGGCTGACATTAATATTCTAATTTGTTTCTATTTTGTTTCATTAAATTAAAAAAAAAATTTGAAGCTTCTCTGCTTTTTGGGATTGTAAATTTTTTTTTTATAAGAAACTAGAAAATTTGAGAACTTTGAAATTTTTATATTTGGAAATTTTTTCACCTTTTTGGTAAAAGTTCAGCTATTTTTGCTTTTAGCATGTATCATGTATATATAATTTTATTTGTTTTGAATTATTTCTAAACTATATGACAGCTGCAGAAACGATTGTGATTAAAAGTGTCATTACAGGTAAATTACAATGTTACATAAAAACAAGGTTGGCTACGAAATGCAGAGTGTATGAGAATTATCTTTACAACTTTAATACTCAATAAAATCTATAAAAAATAGCTAAGTTATGTTGTTTGTACATCTGAGGGCAACACATATATTTGTAGCATTTTCCCCCCCCAAAACCATTAACGCGCCACTCGAAAACTATTAATGTATTAATAAACCATCAGCCCACTGAGCTTTCTCCTGTGGATGAGAATCATCTTTACAATTCTGACATGCAATAAAACTTAAAGAAAATAAGATGGGTAAGTTATGTTGTCTGTACATGTAACTTGCAAAACATAAAGTTTTATTTCTAAGCAGTTATTAATTTTAAAGTTTTTTTTTTTTTAAACTGTACACAAATAAAACTTTGTGTTACTATTGCATGTACAAACAACATAACTTGGCTATTTTATTTATTCTAGGTTTTATTGCATGTCAAAGTTATTAAGATAACTCTAGTACATTATGAATGCACAATTAATTTTCTCTCTCTTATTAAAAACAATTACATTGCAGCTCACGATTGACATGTATTCAAAAATTTAATTTATTGTTGCAAATGCATTTGAAATTCTTAAAGCCCTTTTCTTGACAACTTCCTATTGTTCCTAGGGTTACCATGCACTTAGAAATGTAGGAATAACAAACGCAATATTTCAGTTTTCTAGAAAAGTCTGGTAGTTTTCCTGAAATTAGAGCTGGTTCCAATAATTTTTTTTTTTTTTTTCAGAATTTTAGCATATGCAAATTAGATGTTTTATTAAAAATCAGACATTTTAAAAATCTACCAACTGTTCATTTATTTGTAATCTTATGTGTCTAATTTAAGACAATTTTTATGTGTCACTGCAAAATTTAAAGAGTTATCTTGTGATTTTGTATTTGTTTGAAGGTGTTTGCATGCAATATAGGTCAAATCTAATTTTAAAAAATTAAGTCATAAAACTGACTATTTTTCGTTTTTAGGAGTTAAACATTTGATAAAAAATATATATTCTGTATTAAAATAAAATATACTGATTTCCCACCGGTTTAGACTAATTTCCAACCAGAGCCAAACATTGAACTACTGAACTTTCATTAGACTGTAAAAAGAAAATTACTTAACTTTTAAAAGCCTTTTAGTAACATTGATGGAAGGATAATATTGATATGCTCTTAGTTTTAAATATTTTTCCATGTGATCGTTAACTGGTATGTAGTCATTAATCTGTGCATTCACCCAATCTCTCTATTTTTTTTTCATTTAAGGTGGACCTTGTCTATTATGAATGTAAATTTCATTATTCATAAATTAATTTCATATTCTCTGCAGCTATTCTTTCATCCAGTTTTGACTCGACTCAGTTCAGTCCCGAAAAGTAGAAGAAGGTCCACAAATGTATCTTTTGTGACTACACCGCTCTTTATGCGACTTCTCTTCGAAACCAGATCTTGGCACCCATAGGCAAGAAGGCTCCACCCGTGTGTAGTGTGTGCAAAAAGATATTTACAGTGAAGTCCAACCTGCAACCCCACTTTGTGATTCATTTTAAAATAATATCTCCTCTGTAACTGCATGCAAGAGATTGTATTTTTTATTTGGTGGTAGTATTACGTATCTAAGATATTGCATATTTTCTTATTTGTACATATATTTGTGCTTTTTATGGCTAGCTGTGTAATAGCAACAATTGCACAGCCACTTTTAATCAACTGTGCAACTAAAACTAATTCTAATTATTTAATTGCATCCAACTCGGAGCTGCTAGGTCTCATGAATGAGGCAAACTAAGAATAATTAAAAAAAAAATATTATCGGTTTTTAAGTAGTTCTATTAAGTATTTTTTTTATTTGGGTTTAAATGCTGACTTTTTTTTTTAAATGTCTAAATATTATACTTGGATTCCACAATCATCAAAGTGAAGATGAAAAGTTGTCTAACTCGTATTATTACAATCCATACAAAATCGCCAAATTGTTAATTATTTGCTATAGTAGTTATCAATATAACGAGCGAAAGGATATTTTGTGCGATTAAAAGTTGTTCAGTGAGCCGATACATTTTGAGTTTTCCATTTACATGCCCAATAATTGCTAGTGCACAGCTAGCTTTAAAGTCATGAAAAAACTTATTTCTTGTTCAGAAGTTATACTTCTGGTATAATTTTTTAATATTTTTTTTATATCAAACGCGGGTTTGTCGTGACTACAAACTCATCAAATTCCTTATTAGCAATTCAATTAATTGCATGTCTCTTACTGCAGCCTTTCCTTGGTCTGATTTCAACCCGGCCCGATTCGTTTCGGACAAGCAGAAGAAGAGGCACAAGTGCACTTTCTGCAACTATGCCACTCTCTACTCGACCTCCCTGCGGAAGCACATCTCAACACACACGGGAGAGAAGCCCTACCACTGCAGTGTTTGCGGGAAAACTTTTGCCGATAAATCAAACTTGAGAAAGCATTTGGTGACTCATGCCCATAAGACTTATTTGTAGTCTTCTAAGTGGAGAAAAATTATATGGCCAGGGTCCATACGATGCTCAGAAGTCAATATTTTTTGTTTCATCTCCATAATGGCCTTTGTAAAGTACTTGGAAACTCTTTATTTTTGTCCAAAAGTACTGAAGGCTCTTAAAGTCCTTGAAATGACTATCATTTAAATCATTGTACTAAATCTCTATTAAAAATGTTTTATCTTAATGTGAATGAAATACAACTTTGGGTTCCGAGTAGAAAACCCAGGGTTTCTTTGCACCCTAATAGCTTTTAGCCAGTTGTATATTTATCCCCTTCATATTCATTTATTTATATTTGCTAAGAAGTGCATTGGGACTTTGAGCTAACTTTTTGTTGCAAATGTATACAAGTTATTTGCATTTTAACAAAAATTCCTTATAAATCGCTTTTAAGGTCGAAAATGCGTATGAAACCTAACGGCCGTGTGAATTTTAAAGGATTTTTTCCACTTTCTGCCAAAATTTCTATTTCATTGCTAACAACTGGAAAATACACCAAGAACAAGGAATTGTACAGATTTTGAGTGTTTTGTCATTTAACCCTTTGCACTTAACGAACATCTTTGGCATTTGCATTCTTTCTGTAGAACAGTAATTTCTTTTTCTGTTATTTTCCACAGAATTTTTTATGGTCATAGAGACAAAAACATCATTATCTCTTTCGGGATCTGCAAGAGCACAAATTAGAAAAAAACCATCAATGTTTATGAAACACAACATCATGCTGTTCTAGTTTATTTTAAAGAACAAGATTCCCTGCATCAAGCAGCTTTTACACTATTTTTTCCCTACTCTTGTGTCTCTAAAACTACTGAATTGATTTGACAAATACTTTAGCAGCAATATCCCCTGAGTAATAACAATTGCGATACAAAAAAAAATATTTGGAGCAGTTTACTGTACACAGCAAAACTTGGATTGGTATTAGTCTTTGCGAATGTCCGATCACAATTTTTTTATCCAACCTACTGGATCACTGTGGGCTGCTTTGTAATTGTTCTCAATTAAAGCCCATTTATAATGTTTTTATTTTAATCCACATTTTTGATAGACCAAGTGCTACAACACAATTTACGATTAATCATAAAAAATTATTCTGTATTGTTTAAAATTGAGTGTGTTGTTTTGTGTAAAATTAATTCTGTACCTTGAAGATATTGGACACTGTCAATTTTTTCGATTTTCATATTAAAATCGCGATATGGGTTTTCACACTCTTTGCAGGGGTATAAAATACTTTTCTACATTGATTACCAATGAGGAGATATTATTTTCAAAGGACTCGTATGTCTATGGTAACCTACTTTGATAAGTTCTCCTATGAAATAGAAAAAATTGACATAGTGTTGTATACCAGTTATATATTCAGTTACATTTTGTATCACTAAATGTTCTTGAAACATATTTAATTGAAGTTTAGAAGGAATGGAGATTGCATATTATTTACGAATTGAAATTTTTCATTTGTTTATGTAATGTTTTTATATTGGAATTGTGTTATTGCTATTTCATATACTTAAATATTGTTAATATTTAATCTTCCAAGTGATGTATATTAAAGTAATTATTTAAAAAATAAATGCTCTTTAACTTTTGTAATTTTATAATAAATACCTTTTGTATATTATTTTTTTAACTATTTTGTCAAATATTAATAAGGTAAAACTCCAATTATCTGGATCAATTAGGTCCTGGGCCCATCCGGAGTATTGCCCATCCGGAGTATATTCACATAAAAAAGATTCTTTCTAAGTAAAAAAAAATTGTGTCTTAGTATGCAATTTAATGCTTATGAAAACCACTTTGTTTATATTTTGTACTTGCACATAGTATTAAATGTGCCTCATCATCTGTGTATCTGCCATTGCTACACTAGTGCACTTTTTTTTATCATAAGAAACTTTTAAAATGTTGATTTTGTCGAATTTTTTTTAATAGTATGTACATTTTGTTTATTGTTGTATGGTTTAAATATACTTTTTTTTAATTCATATTTTTCTATAATCTTATTTTCTTGTTTAATTACATATGCTTCAATTAAAATAATTAATTGTATTTTAGTGACATTGGCCTATTGATGCACAATTGTCCATAACATAGTTTGTTCTGCAACTAAAAAGAACTTGATTATTTTTTTTTAGTGAAGAAAAAAATGTAACCCTTTTCACTCGAGGAACACATTTTATTGAATAGTTAATCACATTCTTTTTCTTTTCCCTATTCAATGCCCTGGTGGTGTCATACTTGTAAATACGAGTTAGATAACGAATGAAAGAGAAGCATTGTGTATATTCAGTTCTTCTTCAATTTGAAGTACAGGGAACAAAAAAACAGGTTGTTATTTTTGAGACGAGTCACATTTCTTGTATAAAGGATTAAAAATATTATTTAGGATAGTGAACACTCTTTTCCTCAAATCATGTTTTCAATCTATATTAATATTATTTTGTAATCAGTAAGATTTTCTTTTTGCATAAAAGCTCACATTTAATAATCTAATTTCGCTGTGCCTCAACTAGATAATGCTTAATGTAAATCTTGTAAAGATTCCAATTTTTATCTCTAATGTATTGAAAAAGTGATATAGGCATGGTCTTAAGTCTTTAATAATTTCTTATTTTCATATGTTCATAAGAGACCTTATAGTGTTATTGAAAATTTAATTCTGGCTATAAAGGACCTTCAAAATTCTTTGAATTTGCAAGAGCTATTTAAAATATTAAAAAGGCCTTAAAATAAGTATCAAGAATTTCTCGAACATTTCAATTCATGCAATAATTGAATGTGTGTAAAAAATTATTGTACATATTAGAATTTTTTAAGTAGATTTTTGTAACCTGACAACCTTCAAATGACGGTTTTCTATAACAATACTGCATAGTTTTATCTCAAATCTATGAACTAGTATTATATATTGTGAGACATTTAAAAGTTAAAAATAACCATTTAAAACTGCTTTGGTATTGCCTTTGAAACATTTAATTATGTTTTAATTCCTTTAACCCTGCCTCCAATGGACATCATATAACGTGCATGGACCTCAGTTTTCCCAGCAATGCACCCAATTATTAAAGTCATAAAAACGCTCCATTTTACAATATTTTTTAATTTAAAGGTTTGAGGTTAAACTTTCCAATTTATATATATATATTTAATCTAAATATAAAATAGCATGCCCCGAAAAATTATTTAAATATCCAAGCAGTGAAAACAGCTTAATTATTTCAAATAACATGAGAGCGTCAATTCACAAACTTAAAAAAAAAAAGAGTTCAGCAAAACTCAAATGTAACCTCAAATTCACAAAAAAAATGTATTTTATTATCTGACATCTTGTTTTGATCTTTGTCATCTTTGAAAGCAAGCATTGATTGATTGCACCCTCTGTTTTGTAGCCTTTCTCTCCGGAGACCTGTTCTTTTTGACTGAGGACCCCATCAGGCGCTACAAGTGCGTCCTTTGCAGCTACTCCAGTTACGAGAGGCACAACATGCTGAGGCATTCGCTGACGCACACCGGACTGAAGCCCTACCAGTGCGAAGTCTGCAGGAAGTCATTTAGCGATAAGTCCAATTTAAATAGACACAGTGTCATTCATTATCGAAATAAGTTGCAGGATAATTAAAGAGTTTAAGACTAACCACGCACTGGCAACTAAAAGTTGCTCAGTGAGTGGAATAATTTGAGTTTTCCAGTTGCATGCAACTGAAAATCTCATTGTATCCGCTCACTGAGAAACTTTTAGTTGCACAAAATATCCTTTATTTTGCTACCAAGCTAACTTTGACAAATAATTGATCTATTTTGTATGGATTGCTGCAATACAAATTTGACAAAAAAATTTACCTTCACTTTAACCATTGTGGAATCAGAGACCCGGACGCCTTTAGTTCAATAATTAGAATCAGTTGATGTGGGCTTTCTTAATTGCTTAGTTGATTAAAAGTTGCAGTGCAAGTGAAGTGTTACTGGTACACAGATAGTCTTAGTATTATGTTTGGAGAATAATTGTTGAAAAGAATGAAATTCATTTATGGTTATGAAATAATCAGTGTTAACCTCCACAACCAGAGACTAAAAATTATTATAATTACAAAAACATGACTGCATATTTCTGTGTTGTGACATTTTAAATTGGGCTTTTTCAAGAACTTCTTTAAGAATACTTTGTTAAATTAGTACTGTGTTTGTTATAAAAGCAAAAATACACACATATATATAGATGTATTTTCATTACTGTAGAAAGTTATATTTCTTTAAATAAAACTAAACCTACTAATAGCAGCAATAACTTATTATATAAGATTATCTTATAATATAAGATTTTTTTTAATGTTATGGTTTATATTATTTTGACTCCTTAAAAACTCTTAAACTTTTATAAAGTTTACACATTTAATAATATAAGTTTAGATAAATGTAATAACCTAAGTTTAAAAAAATTGTTTTTCTTTGTGTGTACTTCAGATTTTATTAGAAAATAATGTAAAGAAACATATATATTTTTTTTAAATCTCTAAATACATCGATGGATTAGTAAGTTATTTGTATATGTTACATACATTGTATATGTTTTCAAAAAGACAAAATAAAGTCGTTTAAAAAAACCTGCATTCAAACAAATTAAGCCTACTTTTTAAGGGTCTTAAAAATTAACTTATTTCACTTCACAAACTTCACTTATTGAATCAGATCTGATAAATATTTTTTCCGGGCAAGTCAACAATTTTTAAAATTACTTATTGCAGGAATAAAAAAAAATTGTTCTTATAAAAAAAATTCGTAAAATAAGGCACTGTTATTTAAAAAAAAATATTCTGAAGTAAATTAATATTTTAAATAACATTTTATTATCATGTATACTTTTATTAACAGTTTTATGTTGAGAATTTTTTTTAATTATGCACATTTATACAATTACTGGATGTTTTGTATGAATTATAAACATAGTCAACACCATGTCTAACTTAAATCTATATAAAGATCAGTGTATGTTTGGATTTGTTTCATGTACAGTTTATTCAGATCTTGATGAAATTTTACATACTTGATCTTCAAAGTCTACTTGAAAGTTTGAACAACCATCCCTTTTCCACCCCTTAGCTCATTTAACCTCTTTGATTTCTTTCTAAAACCTATTTATGATAATGCAATACTGCAAAAATGCAATATTTCAAAATTGTAACAATGTAATATATCTTACATAGTTAGGCTATGAGGATGGATAAATGGTGCATTCTGATTGACTGATAAATAAATATCGCCAATATACTGCCAAATGAATAAAAAATTTTGCTGGATAAAACAAATGTAGCCAAATCAATAAAAAATATCACCAAATGAATAAATATATTGTAAACTGAACTAAAATATGGCTATATATTTAAAAACTTCATCGTTTTTTCCGAGGTATTTCAGCTAGTATCAAATGAAAACATGCATTTAAAAATGACTTATTATATATTTTCTTTTCATGAAAAAAATTAATTTGTTGAAAAACTTTTCTACGTTTTTAGATTTTCAAATATATAATCAAAAATTTATATTGGGAGGATTTGTTGGACAAAATTAAAATCTTTTAAAAATGTTCAGGCAATTGTGAATAATTTTATTGTAACACATATAGCATTAAGTTAATCTGGTAAAGAATATATTGATGCCTTAGTACACACATACGTGGTATGTGACAATTCACCAACTTTAACATTGAAAATCAGTCATTTGAGAGTTTGTAGCGTTATTGTAAGAAAAGAAAATCAACAATCATCAGGAGGGTTTTATGGCAATTACAATAATCGTTTTTCCCAAACCATAATTAAGTACTATAGATTACTATTTGAGGATTTAAAGAATGAATTAACAGTTAATTGGAGTACCTAGTATTTTGATAATTTAAGGCAGCGATTCCCAATCAGCATTTAACCACAGATTTCTAGCTTAACTGTCTGATATTCAAGGCCGTATATATCATGGCCTAGACATGCATCAATTTTTAAATTCATTAAAGTACTTCATTTTACAATATTTTTTTTATTTTAAAGGGTTTAGGTAAAACTTGCCAAGTTATCTCTTTATAATTAATTAAATAAATAATATAAAATAACATGCCCAGGAAAAATTGCTTGAACGTCAGTGGGATAAACTAAAATTAGCAGTTGAAAGTCATTTTTTTATTAATTCTCAAATGGAAGTCCACCAAACCCCCTACACACATGACAAAATTGTTTGAACATGGAAATGAAAAAAAAAAAATTCTGAAATTAATTTAATAATTTATTTTCATTTTACAGCTTTTACTAAGAATATGAACAGAAATGTGTCCAACAAATGCATAAAATAGATAACACCACATTCAGAAGTTTAATTACTTTACTTGTACATTTAACCTAATCATCAATTCTGTTCTATGAAAACAAAGATTTGAGAAGTTCTTCCTATTTTTATATTGTGTTGATGCCCTATCAGAAAAATAAATGCTTATTGTTAACAAAAGTTAATTACCAAACTACAGACTGAATAACAACAAGCTTGCAGCAGCTAACTCTAGACTTTTATGTTACAAAAGAAATAATTCTTAACTTGCACTTTTTCACACATTACATATGCTTGTGAATAAATTGTGATTAAACTTGTGAATTTAAAATATATATATATGGACATCATCTTTATTGGACAATGCATAAAAATAAATTCTTACCTTCAAGTCGAATTGTTTGAATATATCTCTTGACCCCATTGTGGTCCTACCATGAAATTTTGAGAAAAGGTGTAAAATATCACGCTTTATAATACATATATTTTTAAAAAAATTTAAATGACCCTATTATGAAAAATTCAAGGTTAAACTTTTTATTGTATTCAAAACATTTCTGCTTATAATACTTTTATTACGTATTTAGAAAGACCTTTAGAAAATGTTTCAAATGAGACCTCTTCTAGCTTTGTAGGATAAAAAATAGCAAAGTGATATTCAATTTTGCATAACATGATAATTCAAAATGGGCGTATTTCAGTGACCTTTGACCCTTGGACATATTTGATGGTTGAAGTTAAAGCTTGGGATATTTGATCTACCGGGTCTCTTCAATTCTACAAAAGTCGATGACGTTGGCTGGTTTGACATAGAATGACCTGTTATTTTCAGATGACCAAAATGAGTTAATGTTTAAAATATTTGTATTGTATTTACATTTGTAAAATATATAACTTATGTTAACTTTCTCTTTTGGTAGAAATATATGCGAATATTTTGGATATGAGCATTGAGCCAATTTTTCACAGTTATCTAAATGCATATAACCTGTAGATTAATATCTGTGTTTTCATAAAATTAGTTAAATTGGTACTGATTTGAATTTTTTTTTTTTTTTGAGGGGGTCTTCAATTAGTTTTATATCAAGAATGTTAAAATAAAATAATAAATGTTAATTAGCAATTATTGCAACAAGAATTGGTCATTAATTAAAAATTGCTAATTATTAATAATTTGTTAATTCATTACACTTACATTTCTTAAAAAAATAACAATTTTGTTACCTCTCTAAAATTATAAGCATAATTTTAATGAATTGAATAAAAAAAATTTGCATCTAAGATCTTATTTTGAATATCAGTAAAATATGAATGTACGGGGTGAAATCCTATGACATGACCTGAGGGTCGTAGTTCGAATGATCACGATCAGAGGATTGCCAGTTTCATTCTTAATCACCTGCTAGAAAACACCCATTGTATATGGAGCAGCTTAAATCTGTCATTGTCGAAACTCATCGCTAATAGTTTGTGTAACTCTTGTGCAACATTTTTCTACTAACCATATGAGTTTATAAATTATTGTATTAGTAATTGATCGTGAATCTTATTAGTTTTAGGTGTAAAAATGTTCAAGTGCCCATTCTGCGAGTACACAAGCAAGGGAATGTCTAACGTGAAGAGGCATGTGTTGACACACACCGGAGAGAAACCCTATTCATGTGAATTCTGTGGTAAACACTTCAGAGATCAGTCAAATTTGAAGAAGCACCACATCATCCACTTCAGATAAGATTTTATGTGTCCTTTGATATCAGTTCATGATTCCTACTTATTTATTTGCCTGCTCTCTATATCAGCAAGAGATGCAACTCTTCTTCATTTGGCAACTGTATACCAATACAAAGACAACATACTATGACTTCTTAATGCGTGTTGTATTTTAATACATTAGAACATTGCCAATAATCTCTACATGTAAAATCTCAATTTTCAAATTTTTTCCTTGGTCTGTAAGGTAAACGCTATATGTATGCCAAATTTCAACATTCTAGAACAACTCGAAGTACCCTAGAGGTTTTGACGATCAGTCAGTTAGTTAGTGTCAAAACTGGGCATTTTCAGGTCTGATTTTCTCGGAGATTAAAAGAAATAAAATGCTAATTTATTTTTCAGGCTTAGTAACTGCATAGAGACAAAGAATAAACTATTTACTTATTTATGAACATGCAGTTTTAAATGATAATTTAAAAAAAAATAATAAGTTTTATATTTCTTCTAAGACTGCATTGTATGTTTAAGTAGTTAAGCTTTCACTGCTGATATTATATTTAAAAATATAAATATATATTATACTGTTATGTTATATATTATATTGGGTTAATACTCTTGTTTAAATAATTTTTCTTCTTTTAATTGCTGTTAAACAAATGTTTACAATGAAATCTCATAACTTAAATATAAAAACTGATAATTTGCTTCAGATAATGTAAAACTAGTATTATTATTATATAGCTAGGTTTATTGAACTTTCATTCGTATTTAAATGTTAAATTTGTAAATAATGCATTTAAAGGGATTAAATTATTGTATAATGGTTTATGTGCTTAATAGTGTTTTTGAATGAATTTTTTTTAAAATATACTTTCAATTGAAGTTTTTATAAATTTATGTATGCTTCTGCTTTCTATGCACGTCTTTGTAAAAAAATATTATGTAGTACCTTACCTGTAATTTATCCAGTTTCATTACTGTTTTTTAATGTACCATTAATCTTTGCAATTAAACTTTACTTTTGGTTCATATCTTGCATTCAAAGGATCTTTGATTTTAAAGTTTAATTATTTTCTTTATTTTGTAATTTAGGTTTTCAATAGTCTGGTCGTATGTCTAATACAAATATGCAACATTTACGATTTAAAAAATAATTATATTTTCAAAGGACATGTATAAATTGAGAAATTACTTTCAATACAATTTTCAGGTTTAGCAAAGGAATTAATTATTAATGTTAAACTACCCTTGAACTAGAAGTAGTGTACTTATATCAGTTGTTTCACTTACACTTGTCATTTATAATTAATATCACACTAACAGTTTATAAATATTATTTTCACATTTTTATATAATTTTTTATTTTTACTTTATTAATACTCTTAAATAAATCTTGTAAATATTTATTTTAGAGTTTTAATAGTAAGTGAGGATTTTTTTTAAAATATCAAATGAATTTTTCACATTTGTTAGGATTTTTTAAGTTATATATGAAGGAAAATGGTTACTTGGAAGTACGGAATACGTTATATATATACTTGCATTGCGATGTTCTTTGTTATTAAACATGTTTTTTGTTTTCCATATTAAAACTCATTTTCAAATGCATGTTCTTATGGTGTTTAGCTTCCTGATTAACCCATTGCCTAAAGAATATCGTGGATTGAGTATTACAACTAGGTAACTACTATGTAGTTAATATGCAGTTACCTAGTTATAGTACCCCCCCCCCACCACTATATAATACCAATGTTCTGAAATTGCCAGTTTTTTCAGAAATTATCCCAATGTTTGAATTCGTAAAATACTTCATTTTGCAATATTTTTCACATCTAATGTTCTTTGGTACAACCTATCTACTAAAAGAGAACTGCACGCATATGGAAAACTGGGGAGACCTGGAATTGTAAGAAAAAATGACTTAAAACATCAGGTGAATTAATTTTTTTTAATTATCTGGAATAGTTGAGGAATTTCTCTAAAAGGTAATAATAAACATGCCTTTGTCTTATTCCTTTTGTCGTCATTGATGAAATTTTCTATTAATCTTGAAAATTCAAATTTGTAAAAATTATAATTTCTTGCTTTCAAACTCCATTTTTTAAGCCTCATTAATAATGTGCAAAACAGTAATTTTTTCTGCATGTAATAAAACCTTCTGGAAAAATCAGGGAATTTGGATCTCAACCTTTTGTATTCACGTGTTGCCTTTAAGTCACCAAAATAACAACATTTATTTTTTCTTCTTCTCATTGTTCTTCAGAATGAAAGAGAACAACATATTCTTGAGTTAAAAAAAGTTATTTTTCTTGCCAACTTTAATATAAATTATTTTTGTCATAGATAAGCAGTTTTAGATAATCCTTATAAACAAATATATGGATGATCTAAAACTTTCTCCAGATTGAAACTCCTCACAACTATTATTTAAAAATATATATATATTTAACAAATCTCAGAGAGTCATGTCAAAATATTTGTTTAGTATAACAGGATTAATATTCGGCTTCAAAGATAACTTTTTATAATTATCCACCCTCAATGTAAAAAGAACAGGCTAAAGAATACCTCTTTAAAAGGAACAGGGAAAAGATGAACTGCTCCATACAGATAATATAAATATCAAATGTCTTTCTCAAGTGCAATAGGTTAAGGTTGAGCATCAATCCTGAATACACTTCAAGACCATCTACTTAACTTTTTAATCCATTATATTATATCTGTAAAAGGGATTTATTGCTGATAATTATTATGACCAATATATGTATACAATAGACTATGAAAGATTTATTTTTGATTATTGGGTCTTTTCACAAATATAACTTTCATAACTTGTAATGTTTTCGACTGCGTATTACAGAGTACTACCCTGGAAGGCCACTCTTCCATTGCCCCTCCTGCGACTATGTAAGCCCTGCGAAGAGCAAGATCAAGAGGCATGCCCTCATCCACGCAGGCTTGAAGCCTTTTCCTTGCGAAGTGTGCGGAAGACCATTTAGGGAAAAGTCCAACATGAAGAAGCACCTATTCCTGCATTACAGGGACAAGCAACTCTGAACGATTGCTCTAAGAACCAAAAGGACATTCTTACTAATTTTTTTATTATTATTACAGTGCTAATGAAAAACCCTATATTGTTTGGGTTATTAAGAAATTTATATTTGTTGTACAAAATTCTTTTTTCTTGACAGTGATTTTGGGACAGTTGATGAATACCAAAGTATTATGTAAATATCTTCTAAATGTTTTATTTTCACTTTGAAATAAATGTTTGTCATTGGAATAAATTATATCTTGTACTATTGACACACTTTGTGAATTCTTTTAAAGTTAATGATTTTGAAATGTTTAAGTGTTGTTAATGACTGAAAGTTTCTTTCGTAATAACAAAAATATTTGTTCAGCTGCGCATTGAATCTATAGTTTAATAAAACCTTTAAGTAGCGCTCTTAGTTTTAGTTGTAAAGTAAATTGGCAGATAATTTTTTTTTCAATGTTGGTGACTTAACTGTATATGTGTATACACAAAGTAAATTTTTCATTGTGTTTTCTCCATATCACTGATTCCCTGTGATTTAAACCAGCATATGAAGAATTGTTTTTTATTGAGTTCACAATAGTTATTAAATACCATCTATTAATATTTATTACAAAAACGTAAATTGTGAAGATTAGAAAGTTTATCATCCAAATTGCTCCTTAGAAAAAAATCAATATTCAAGGTTTAATGCTTTATGGAATATTTAAATATATATGTTATAGAAAATGAAGTATTATCTCTTCAAATTTAATGCTAAAAACAAATTTCAAAATATCACTTTAACAATAACTTAATTTGAAAATATCTGAAAAATTTGTACGACTTATTCATTAACTGTACATAATTTGGAAAATGTAATTTAAATATATATATATATATATAAAGTTTACTATATTTGTTTATAACATTCAGTTTTGTAAAATATTGCTTTTTTCTATATTGTTTTAAAGTTTAGGTATGCAGTTACATATGGATATTTGTATGAGGATTTTGCATTTTATAAAATATAAAATAATTTAGCTTCTACAAAATTTATGAAAGAGTTGTGGATATGTAAGATAAATTGCACCATTTAAAATTACAAATGTTATTCCTTCCAACTGCAGGTTTTAAAACATTTTGTTTGGATGTACATTTAATAGCTTAAAATATAGTACTGCTTTCATAAATTGTCTTTTCGAAAATTGCTATTTTGAGAAATAAAAAGCCATAAAAACAAAACTTCAAAGAATATGTTGTTTAGTTGTTAAATTCTCTTATTAAATTAATTTTGTTTCCTCGAATTGTTTTCCTGTTAAAATACCATGCTATATAAAGTAATGCTTGCAATTGTTATTTATATAAGAAACAAATTTAGAATTATTAACCCTTTCCACTCAAAATGTGACTTCTAGTCACAAAAATAACGACCTATGCTTAATTTCCTGTTCTTCAAAATAAAGAACTGCATGCGAATAAACATAAAAAAAACGCTTTTCTTTCGTGTGCTTGTATATTTTAATTTAACTCCATTTTTTAAAGTATGACATCGCATGGCATTGATTAGAGAATAGTAGAGAAACGGGATGCAAGTATTTCATGAAAGAACATAAACATGTTCCTCGAGTGCAAAGGGTTAAACTATTTTTTATTTAATAAAAAAATCGTTTATGACACCAATTAAAGATATAACTTTTGCAATATTATGACAATCAATTTATATAATTTTAGAGTGAAAAAAATTATATGTGTTTGTGATTTTGGAAATATGGATAGTTATGTTATTACCAATAAGTTATTATTCCCCCTTAGGTTTCCGCAACACAACAAAGCTCCACACCTGCTCCCTGTGCAGCTATGCAACCCTCAACAGGGGACACCTGCAAAGACACATGTTGCAACACACAGGGGAGAAGCCTTTCAAGTGTGGCATCTGTGGAAAGTGCTTTAGGCAGAAGGAGCACCTGCGTGTGCACTTCTTAACGCACAGAGTGCTCGTGGCGTGAACTCTGGCATTCGTGGAAGACATTGAAAGACATTACAAGCCTTGTAAAGTCCATATTTTGACGTGAATACTGTCATACCCCGAATCGTCGTCATTTGTCCATTGTCCAGCTCTAGTGCGACGATAATTAACCAATGAAACCAAGAGCAAATTTTGTACCCCATACCTTCCTCTCCCACTACTGCAGACAGTAAATGCAGTTATAGAACAAGTAAATGCGTCCTTCACAAGTAGTGAAACAAGGTTTAGTCGTCATATGAAGTGTCAAGTCCCTGTAACTGGTATGAAATAGCTCTGAAAGTAAAACTACGAAATTTTTTAGCCTATTTTGGAAACATTTTGTATGTGTATGTATATATACACACATGTACATATACTTACATCTGATTAACTATATTAAAGTGAATGAACTGTTCGGTTGTGCTCCCTTGAGAATAATATATATGCTTTTGTTATAAAATTATTATATTCTTCTATTATAGGAATGAAACATAATTAGTATTTTTTTAATCGATTTAAAAGCGCGCCAACCAATTTCAGAAGCGTGCCAAAATGAGAAAGATTATCAATTAGATTTGTGTATTTTTTTTATTTATGTTCGTGCAAGATTTCAATTAGAATTCAGATATCTGGTCAATTTTTTTTGGTTGGGTAGGGGATACTTCACTTGGGCATCTTTTGCAAAAAATATCTGGTTATCCGACATTTAACTATCGGGAATTTTAAATTAACTGGACTTTTCTTAACAATTTCTCCAATTTCAAAATGTTTTCATCGTTTGATAGAGGTTGTACAATAATGACATTTCGTTTAACCAGTATTTATTGGCATGGATAGGAATTGTTTTACAATATACATCGTTGAGACAATATAGTTTTGTTTACCTGTCATTTTTTACACCGGATCCGGGAAGGGAAAAAATGTGAGCAACAACTTGAATTTCTTGGTGAATATTTGCAGGGATCTTCGCCCCTGCTGAATTATAACCTAAAAATATGCGCCAAAAAAAATAATAATTTGTAATTTTATGAAAAATTTGAAGTAGATGCCAATTTACAAAAATCATACATAAATTTTAGTGCCGATTTAAAAAAAAATAATAATTATAAAATTGATAATAAATAATTCAATGTTTTCAACTTGTTTTATATAAAATAGCGTAACAGTGTTTTGTATATTTAGTCTGTTAGGTTTAAATAACTTTTATTTGAGTGCATTTGTTTTACTGTGGCCCGTCATCGCATTCTTCACGTATTATGCCATTTTCAAATAATATTTAAGGACCAATTCGCAGCACAGAAGAGCCATCCATTCTGGGAGCTTTATCTACTGAAATACTTAGAAAGCAGTGTATGGCAGAGCTGAACGATGGCTCAGTGACAACTGATGGTTACTAGTGACTGTGCATAGATAAATTAGTTAAAACCTTAGATGGTACTGGACTGAAACCTGAAGATCATTTCCAATGTCAACATTAGGGTGCATTGTATTCCTGATTGAAGGATTGTCACTTTCGTACTTCAGTATCCACCATAACACATACGAAACTGGTGTGTGTTAAATCTCACACCTATGTCTGTTGTGTGATGTGTCAGCTTGGGTGTTGTCCTCGTCATTTGACCATGGCTCAAAATTAAGTGGCAGTGTTCCTGGATCTTTCTTCAAAGATAGATCCGGAATTTTCGCCAATAGACCATTGTGTAGCTCTAGTGTGGCGGTATTACAACCAAATCTTTGTTGAGTTTTTTCTATTTTTCCTTGTAAGTTTTATAACTTAAGAAATTTTCTTTATCATAAAGGCTTAAAGCAATTTGAAATCTTAATACATTTGTGAGATTCAGTTGTCTATCTCTTTAGGGAAAAGATCGACTCATCGACTGAGATGCAGATTCTGTAACTACAGCACCAACAAGTCCAGCAATATGAAGAAACACCTGTCGACGCACAGCAGCGCAAAACCCTACATATGCGAAATCTGCATGAACGGCTACAAGAGGAAGGACAATCTTCAAAGGCATCTCCTTACGCACTTATGAATGTTTTAAAACTATTGCTAATATTTAGCACTTGATAGACAATGAACTAGTTGATCGTGGCAGCATGATGGCAATTCTTTGTGTTGTGAAGTTTCCTATACTTATAATTTAAAAAAAAAGCTTTTATTGCATGACCAAATTTTTTCTGAAAACATTTTTCAGTTATCACTCGTCAGTTATTACCTAAAAGCAAGTGGGAGTATTGATTTTTCTTTTGCGTATTTTCATAAAATGTACAGAAAGATAATCTATGATTTTTTATGTGAATATGTCTATAAAATTCAAGTACATTGGTGCAAGGAGTCGTTAACTCAAAAAGAACAATTTTCATATCCCTATAACTCCACATGGAATCAGCTTATATATGGAGGTAAGTGATCTACCATCATGTATGTGAAAGTGGGACACGTCAACCAAGCTGTTTGTTATACTCATTCCCCCCTCTGTCACTTGTATTACATTGAGGGGAATATGACCCTTGTCTGCAGTATGCGCTTCTGTCCCATAACTCCATAAGCCTTTGGGGATAAATGACTGACCATCATGTAGAGGGAGGTAGACTGCGTCAGCCATTTATCTACTCCCCATCTTACCTTTGTGCTGCAAAGAGCCCAAAAGTATTCACGAACGAAACCTTGCGATACAGGGCGGCCTTTACCTACCGGATTTTGTTTTAGATCTGGAATGGTTAAAATGGAATATCATTACACATGTCCATGACCTACCAACAGATACAGAGTAATACCCCCCTCGGTTGTATCCATTAGCCTCTTCTTTTTCTGATAGAGGATGGACTAACGACTAATAAAATGTATTTAATTTTTGTATTAGGAAAAGTTTTATAAACTTTCTACTTGATATAAAGTTTATTTAATTGAAATGCCCAGTATCAAATTTTCAATATGTTGCATGCTTTCACTTTATGTAAAATACAGTGTTGTTCTGGAACAACTTAGTTGCTTTATTTTACTGTTAACCCTCTTCTGCTAAGATGCAATTATTGAAATCAATCTTTATAAAATAAAATGACGAGTAAAAGGATTTTAAGTTATGAATAATTTATAAAGAGTTTTGGGACAAAATATTTTCTAAATGTATAGTATACATAGACATATATACATTTAATGTAGATTGCAAGAGGGGCAATTTTGTTTTTAATATATAATTTCTTTAATTAAAAATATATCTCAAGTGTATTTAAAGATAAAATTAAAAATGTTGTAATATGCTCACAAAGATCATTATTATTCTACACAAAATCAGTATTTTGTCAGTTACCTCTGTTTTGTGAATGTCTATGTGAAAGCCTTATTGTCTTAGCTTCTGAATGTTAATCAATTTAATATATATATATTTTTGCAATATATTTGTTTAAAATTTTTTTGATTATTATCTTTGTTAAATATCATGTCAATGTCAAATGTTTATACAATTAAATGTCATAATTTCTGATTGACAATATTTGTTTCCATGACTTATTTCTTTCATTAATATTCTAAATTTGTAGTGTACAGAATTTAGTTTTGTTAATTATAATTAATTGAAAAACAAACATTCAAAACGTGTTTTATCTAAAAATTTAAAAAATGGTATTATTACTTGAAATTTTTTCTCGGACTAAACTATTTCATTAGTCCGAAACATGTTTTGTCCAATTGAAATTAACTGGCAAAAATTGGAATCTAAAAACCAGTCAATGCATTTAAACAAAATTATTTTCCTTTTCCCATAAATCACTTTAATGTGACAAAGCATGTTTTGAATGTTTGCTATTAAATTGTGTTTAGTTGTTTAAGGTAACTAAATCCTACCTAAATTTGATCCTTGTAAAATGAATGTTAAGCATTCCTGCAAAGTAACAAGGCATTTGATCTTTGCCTTGCTATAAAAATACCTTAAAGTTCCTTTTGATAGTTTTGAATTTATCTTAAAATTGTCTTAAAAGTTAATTTTTTTTTTATTTACCAAAGATATGTAATATCCTTGTTATTGTTAGTTAATGATAAACAAAGAAAGGTTAATCTAATTCTAATAACTTATTATTTTGAAGTAAGATGGAATCAATTATGTTGTATTTGTCCTAAAAGGTGAAAGTACATTAGTACAAACCAACAAAGATAAATTTTTTTTTAATTTCGGGACATATATTTTACTTTATACATATTAAAGAATATCTAAAAATGCATCATTTTTATTTTAAAAAAAAAAAGCAAATTTTTTTGATATCCTGATATTTTTCTCAACTCTTCTCTCTAACCATATCTTTGCATTTTCCCCATGCCACATCATAAACTTTTAAATTACAATCACTCATAATTGTCTACCAAACATTCCCCATGTATAGTAGGCTGGTGCACATTAAATCTACTATGGTCCAAATATCTTCTCAATGGCATGGAGAATTGGTTCTAGATCAAGTGTTGTTTGCATCATCTGATCATGGTTAAATTATGATGCTGTGTTCTTGGGTCTTTCCTTTGGTACAGTCCCTATTGTAACTGGTGCAACGTTAATTCAATCAAACTCTAAATGACACAATATATCGGAAGTCCTAAATTAGGAAATGATGCAAGTGCTAAAACAATTCAAACACCGTGTTTCTTAAAGTGTCAAATGAGCAGTGCCTTATTATGTCTCAAAAAAGAAAAGTGTCTGGTAGTCCTCTTAACTAGTTCAAAAGAGCACATACAGAGGTTGCCAGTGTGAACATCCCCGTGGGCTGATCAGTCTTTTGCGATTTCCCAACATTTTCGCTTTGGGTACTGACCATGTTTACCCATTTTAGTTGACATGGTAAATTATTTGGCACTTATTTCTTAAAATTGAATAATCATATTTATATATTTTCTAGTTTTATCCCAATTGTCCATCGAGATGCCCGACGTCTTTGGGGCTGTCAAGAAGCACTACAGGTGCCCTCTTTGCGCCTACATCACCCTCAACAGTGGACACTTCCAGATCCACCTACGCACGCACACCAAAGACAGACCCTTCCAGTGCACCACATGCGGCAAGTGCTTCTCACAGAAGGGGAACCTCCAAAGGCACTTCATTACTCATTTCGGACGTTAATCCTAGTTATTTAATATTGCTGCGAACAGTAGCTTTGGCTTATCAAATTGTTTGGATTTTAACCATTTTATGCTGTTGTACAATGCATTATTCTTTACTGTTGTACTCTTAACTATTTTGCACTATTGTAAAATTAACTTATATGCTTTTCACAGAGGGCATGTTGTGTGCACTTATAAAGTACTTAGAAACTCCTTATTTTTGTTTAAAAGGAACTTTTGAGTTACAGGAGACTCTTAAAAAGCCCTTAAAACGACTATCCTATTAAAAATGTATGATCTTAATATGACTTAAACACAATTTTGTATTTCAGTAGAAAACCCACGTCTTCTTTGTACTTGATAGCGATTAGCTTATTTTTCTCTTTTCTATTCTTCAAGGATAGACCCTTCCAGTGCAACACCTGCAGAAAGTGCTTCTCACAGGAGGTGAACCTCACTCAATTGAGTCCTCTCCTATAGGTTACTTCGAAATTGATAGAGTCAAGTCTCTTTCATTTGATCTTTAGATTTTGAAAAAGACAGGTTTGATTTAAGGCAGTGTTTTATGAAGCTTATTTCTGTTTATCTGACATACTGGTTTTGCATAATTCAAAAGCTAAAAATGTATATATGTATATGACATTAATTGCTTTCTCGATTTAATTTTTTAAATATTTTGTGTTTGTATTCATCATAATTAAATATATGTACCACACATGTATTGGGAGCACTATGTCCATTTTTTCAATTGTCAGGTTAAATTTGTGATATGTTCAGAGCCCGGTAGCAGAATCGCGGCGACGTGCGTCGTACGACGCAGATTTTTTCAAAGGTTTGCAGACAAATTTTTGCTGAAGTATATCATACGATTTTTTTTTTATGTCTGCACTACTTAAGAATATTTTTTGCAGATTCTTTTTAGGTTAGACATTTACTTTTCTCTCATTTAAGAAAGTCAGGGTGTGTGTGGGAGAAGTCCCGATAATAGGAAGTCGCATTCGCGATAAGTTACAAGTGTTTGAACAAATCTCCGCAGACGTTTCTTTGTTGTCGATTCACTTTCGTCAACTCCAGGGTACATTTCAGTACCTGTTCTTTGAGAAGATACATTACTAGAAATTAATGAACAGGACCTTCTTTAAGGAGGGAATTTGCGCTAAACGAAAACGACATTTTATACAGCTTCCACGGCAGATTTCCGACTTTGGCGATATTTTTTTTCTCTTTTGAATTTAAAGCTTAAATTTTTACTTTAATAGCTCATTTTTTTTTTACTGATTTTTATCTCGTCTATTTGATAGTCAATACGTAATCAATGATGAAAGTTTTTCAAAAATCGGCAATTTGACGCCGCCATTACTCCGATTTTGGTGACTAAAAACGCATTTCTTTTGCATATTTATTATTTTTTGTCTAGCTTTGACATGGTTTTTTTAATTTTTGTATTGAGTTTGTTAGGAATTTGTTTATTATCAGCTAACCACAGTTGCCGATTTTATCCGAAATCGATGTTTTAGCCCGGTGGCTTTTTCGATTTTCAAGACAAAATACTTGTTTTACTACATGTTTAAATCCATTTTTCTCGTTTTGAAAGACATTTCTGTAGTTTTAATTTATATATTTTATTATTGCGAACCAATTAGTTATACCATGTTTGTCAAAAATCGGACTTCGCTAATTTCTCCATTTGTTTTAAATTGGAATATTTGAACATTCCTGGGGATATTGTGTGAATCCTAATATTTTAAAATAAACTTAACTGCAAAGTATTTTATTTTTTTGTCATGATTCTTTTTCATGTAAAATGACAGTTTGAACATTAGTTTACAGTTAGTTTGACAGTTTGCATTAAATTTAATTCACTATACCAATTTTTCAATGAAAAGGAAATCATGATTTATCAGACTGGCATGTTATGACACATATATAAATGTCTAAATTCTTAATAAATAATAATTTTAATTGCTTTAGAAGTTAATTTTTGCAGTTTTGAGAATTGCATGTTAAAGTAATAGCAGATAAAAAAAAAGTAATGCTTTCTTTTTGCACCCTTCCCTTTTTTTTATTTCCAGCATGAACTCTGCAATTTATTCTTTAATCGAATTCTTGCTCATGAAAGGTATACCAATAGTGGTATATAATAAATTAAGTTGCAGACAAATCTTGTTCACTAAAATCTTGTCGCAGGCTGTTAAGAATTTTTCTGCTACTGGGGTTCAGAGGTATAAAACAGTATCTTCTAATATGAATTACCAACTGAGAGATTATTTTTAAAAAGAACTCTTATGTCAATAGAAACCTATAGGCATATAACATTTTTATAAGCACTCCTTTGAAATAGTAAAAGGAATGGACACATTGTCATATACCTCTAAGGTATAGATATAACCCTTGAGTACAAAATGAATAAAATAAATATATTTTGATAAACTTTCTTATGACATCTTTGTTTAGTATTGTTACTTCTCAAATAAAAATTTTAAATAACTAGAACTTGGATGTTCTTTTCAATATTATCCTCTGGAAATGTTTAATAATATAGTAATTTGGTCCTTGTGAACATTTTGTTTGATATTAATGAGGCCCCTCATGAGGTGGTATAAGTTCACTTCTAAAAACAATGGTCTAGATCTATAAGCCTGTAATTGTAGTGCTAAGATTTCAATCTGTGTTAATTCAACCAGAGATTTGTTAGTAGGGGAACCTGTTGCACATTAAATCTGTTGTGGTCAGAATTTTTCACAGTCATGTTATGGCAGTTTGAAGAATGGGATGCCAGCTTAGGATAATCTTTCCTTTTGGGTTAGATTCCAATTTGTCATTTGTGTTCATTCATGCAACCCAAGTGCAATGTTAACAAACTCAAATATTTTTTAAATATGTATTGTAATTTATTGTTGTTTTTTGTGAAATTTTAATTATGGTTAACTTTATATGTTGTGTTTTTGAATCAGACTAAAAAGTTTTGTAAAAATGTGAATTTATTAAATTTACTGTCATTTTCAAACTTTGATAATTTTACTTAGATATACACTACATTTACCATATTAATTTTCATTTAAGTAAATGGGAGTACAATGGCATATAAATATCAAAAAAGCAACAGTTATCATTCTCATTTAACAGTTGTCAATAACTATTTTTAAAATTAGTAAATCACTACTTAATTATGAAATAAATTTAGTGAATATATTTTAGTTTTGAGAATCCTTGTAGTATATGGTTTTCATATCATGTTTTATAAGGCCCTGTTTGGCGATTTTATCCCTTTGTCGCTGAAATCAAACTGCTAGGCAATAAAACATGATGACGTCATGTTAGGCTTTGCTTCAGATAGAATTGACCTCATCACCACCTTTTGAAAGCATGTTACGTTTATTTTTATGTCAAACTAAACCTAACATGATGTTATCCTGTTTCTGTCTTGGGGTAATCAATATCCCTCATACTCACAAGGGTTAAGTGGGTATTCTCCCCCCCCCCCTTCCCCCCAAATAGAATTTCACAGTAATTCGTTTAATTTTTTCCTTGACTTTCAATGGGAGGGATTTGACCCCCCCCCCCTACCTATATGCCTTAGTTATTGTCTAATCACCAAAATAGATTTTAAGATTTTTTTGTAATATGCATTTTTTTTGTAAAAAAATCTAAACAGAGAATCAACATTTATTCTGCTGATTGAATCACAATTATCTGCATTGGAATCCCCTTTTTCAACTTCCATATGCTTGTTTGCAGGGCTCGAAATAAGGCACGGTAATGCAGCAAGTTACCTTAAAATTGCTGTGTATTTATTGCTTCTCATAGCAAACATTTCTGCGAGTGTCTATAGTTAATAATTATTTGTTTCTCTTTTAACATGTCATCGTAGACCTGGCTTATAAATAATATGCCTCTATTATTCTGCAATTACTTTTATGTATTTAAGTGTTATTTCAATCTGATGTATTTAAATTTTAGTATTTTTTTATCCTACATGTATTTTTGTGTTTCCTGCAAATTATATAGTTCACAAACTAAGTTAGTCATTTTTTTCGTTATTTATTTGTTCATTTGCTTTAATACTCATAAAAAAAATCTTGCAAATTGCAGATCAAATAATCATTTTTATTTTATGTTTTGTTGTGAGCTCAATAGATTTTGCTGAGTGCTTATAAATGCCAACTGAAGTGTTTGCTACCAGCTTCAAAATTTTATTTCAAGCCCTGCTTGCTTGAAGTGATATTGAAAGTACTTGATAAAAGAAGCATTTGAATTTTGTTAAAAAATAATTTTTGTGATAACTTAGTCTGCTGATACATCATATCGTAATTCCAAGAAACATTTCATTCCTGAATTATATTTAGTGCCAAAATAGTATTTGACACATGAAAATGTTTTTAGTACTTTATCTAGTTGAAGCATGTGGTGTTGCCTGCATTTTATGCAGAGTGTTGACCGCTTTCTTCACAGTGGTGCCGTCTGGCGATTTTATTAAAAAGTCATTTCTGCTTTATGGTGTGGGAAAGGGGGATGAAGGTGCTTTTTCGAAATTTCGTGTTGTAGACGGTGACCTTCCTCTTGTTTTGAAAGTTAGGTGTGCAAAATTTCATCTAGCTTAAAATAAAACTGTAGATTTGTATACAAAACAAGCAAACCCATAGACACTCTTCTTTATATCTATATAAAGTGGTGGTCTGTGCTTTGTCTAACTTTTAATTTTGATCGTTCATAACCATATAAAGGTTGGGAAACACTGCTTTAATGTGACTTTAAATCCAACCGACCATATATACTACATTTTCTTTTTATCTTTTAGATTCACGTTATACAGTCAGTGTGCTGATTGACATTTATGGAATCTCCAGGAAGCAATATTCATGCACCATGTGTCCTTACAAGTCTTTCAAAAAGGGAAATCTGCAAGCTCACTTATTGACGCATACCAGACAGAAGCCATACCAGTGCAACATATGCCAGAAGTGCTTCTCACAGAAAGGGAATCTACAGAGGCATTTCATCACACACATCACCCATTAGAATTGAGGTGAAAGTAGGGATGTGACTAATAGTGATTTGGCCGAATATCAAATATTCAATTGACTTGGAGGTCGAATACCGAATATTCGGTTGACTTGGAGGCCGAATATCCAATATTTGGTTGACTTGGAGGCCGAATATCCAATATTTGGTTGACTTGGAGGTCTAATAACAACTTCCTTTAAAATTCTCTCCCAAACACAGGTTTAGAAACGAAAATTATTACAATATATATGTAGTATAATATTTGTATTTAGTATGGAATAGTAATACTATTAAATCTAATAATATACACAATCTTTTTTCTGCAAAAATCTTTAAATTTTAACATTTTTAGGTTTTTTTCAAATAAAGTGGATTGTTTTCCTATCTTTATCAACAACTGTTTTGTTATGATGAAAATAAAAAAAAAATTGCTGTTTTAAATTTTATATTTCTTTAAAAATATTTTTTTTTAAATTTATTAATCACTGATTAAAAGAGTTGCATATTTCTGAAAGTAATTAAAAAACAATACATTTCACAGAAACTAATTTGAATTCAGCTAGATTTTGTTACTAATTACAAGCAAACTAAATTTTTCAAATCTGATTTTTTTCTTCCAAATCCTGTTTTAATGCCCTGCTTCTATGACAGCTATTCGATTCAGCTGATGATTGGCCAAATATCAGGAAGTATTCGACCTAACAGAATATTCGGCATATGGGTCGAATATGTTGTTTGGAATGCCGTTAATTTCCCTCAAGCATCAACTGTTGTTTTTGCTTGCTGGTAAACTGTAGGCTAGTTGTGCACGAGCATGTGTGAAAGTTTTCCGTCTCAAGGCTATTTTATTTTTGTTCAGAAAGCAATGGCATGGAAAAAATGTACATAATGCTGTATCTGGCTGACAATTTTTCAAAGCCAATGAAGGTAAAATGACGTAACTAAACAACTACTCATTCTCTTGTTGCATGTTAGGCAGGGATGTCGCATAATTAAGAATTGATATTTTTTCACCATTATCCCATCGAGTTGTGATCATGATTGTAATACAAAGATCCCTAGCAGATGAAATTTTTAATGAAGGAAGCTTATGGTATTTTAATTGTTACCTAATTTTGGCATTGTATTTTAATTGTTAACTAAAGATAAACCAGCTTTCAATTTTTAGAAAATTAGTTTGCATAAAGTGTATCTTTTATTTTAATTTTGAATAACTTTCAAATTAGTATAGTAGTGTGGCATATTTTCATCTTAATTTTAACAGTCGTATACAATTTTTATCAATTAGTAGAAAAAGTACAGTAATTGTATATAAAGCAAAAGTAATTATTTTCATTTCTAAACTTTCAATGCTAATACGGCCTATTTACAATATTGTAATAGGGATACAATATTGTAATATAACCCAAATTTTGAATTTCTTGTTCTGCAAATTTTTCAACTTTCACCCATACGCACGAGAAACAATTACACTGCAACTGTTAATCAACTGAACCATTACAAAATCAGACGCCAACTTATCTAATTGCATACATCTAAAAACTCCCAGTTTATCAGACATCGTAATTGCCAAGTGAGGATGAAAAATCACCCCTCAAAATCACCACAATATACAAAATCACTAAATTGTTGATTATTTGCTAGCGCGGTACCGAGAAAAAAGGTATTTTGTTCAATTAAAATTTGCACAGTGAGTGGCTATAATTTGAGTTTTCCAGTTGCATGCAACTGAATAGATTAGTTGCATATATGGCCTTACAGTAACCAATATAAACGTTTCTGAGTAACATGTATATGTTACGGCAGGTGTGCTGAAAATTTTATTTGGTGTCGGACCAAATATCAACTTATAACTTGGGTTGTGACAAATGTAATTTAGAATACTCGATCTTTATTTTGTATGCATGATTTTAATTTTACATAGATTATCCATTTAGTCATATAATAACGACATCTGTACTAGATTTTACTGTACAGTAATTTTTAAATATATTTTTACAGCTATATATTATTCAATTTCTTTTTAAATGAAAAACTGAGTTGAATCTTTTTGTATTTGTTGTTTTACTTATTCATCTGTTATTAAATGTGTTATTTCATAAATGTTCTTTATACTCTTATATGTACTGATGAATGATTAATTTTAATTACTTGTGGATTTAGTAAATAATATTTCTGATATAATTTTATAGTTAAATACTTTTGTATCTAGATTGTGCAAAAAGAGATGACAGGTTGTTTGAAATGTACAAGGGGCCTATTTTTATAGTTGGTAATTTCTTGTTCTAAAAGAATCGGTGTCCATGGGAATAACAATTCAGGACCCCCTTTTTGATGAAATACCTTGTTTTAGCACAGGGCTGTAATTCCATCCTACATAATTGTTCAACAGGAGAAACAATAGTAGTCTGTAGTTTTTTTAAAGGTTCGGAATGACATGTATGCCTATTGGTCATGAAAGTTCGTTTTGTGTTTTTTGTATAATAACTCTGTCTGATTTTCATTGGGCTTCCCTTCAAATAAAAAGACGTGATTGATCTGCAATTAATGAATAACATTATTTGCCATATTTTTCACTTAAGTAGTTATGTAAAGTGTTTAAGTAAATGACAAAAAACCTATATAAGTATTTACTTGTTGATGTGCCTATCCACAATGAATGAGCACTGTTCTCGAAATAATGCAATGAAGCATTTATGGACTGTTAAACCTATGAGTTATTATGTATAAGTTATATTATACAAAATTATCCAATGAAACATTCTTAGTTATTGTTGGTTTGCTAAAAAAATGACTAAGTTTAGCATTTCTTTTTTAAATTTTATTATGTGTTCCAAGACTATTCTATTTAATTTACAAATTTGTTCTGTAAAAATTATTTTCCTTTTTTTAACTCAAATCTAACGTTTCATATTTTTCATAATAAATTTTTGATAATAATAATAGAAAATATATATAACTAATTTTGTACAGTCCTTCTGCTTTTGTTAAATTTTTTTTTGTTATTTGATTGCTTTTTTTTAATACAAAAAATAATTATAAAGGTACTATAAAACATTTACACAAATTTTTAAATTTGTCAAAGTGTACCTGTATTTAAATATTTTTTTATTATAAGTACACAATTTAGTAAACTGTTTTCTTAGACATATCAGAATTTTTTCTACCGTCAGATTACATTGTCATACTTGTGGCTAAAAATTTACTTGTATGACCGACATTATTTCATGACTTGGAAGAATTAATTTATGCCCGTGTTTTTGCATGCCATGAAAAAGCTGTATACTAGCTGTTTGGCCCTGTGTTGTTGGGAAATGCGTTAAGATATATACATTAAAAAAAATTGAGTAGCCCACGTCAGTATTTGAACCCATGCCCTAAAGTCCAGCACACTACCTACCAAGCTGCAAATGCATATTATACCAAAATTTTGGAAATATTCTTTTAAAGATGTTGCTGTATGCAATAATTTTTTTAAACAAACCGTTGAATATAGATATCATGTGATTTCCAGAACTTCAGATCATGCAGAACGAACTGGGTTCGCAGAGGGGAGAGTCCAATTGGATGGTCACTTGATATGGACACTGTCTATTTCCTGGATTGAAAAAGGGATGTGTTGGCAATATCTGTTATCGGACTGGAATCGAGTCCTGCCGAGACCGAAACGGAATAATGTTTCTTTTGATACCACACTTGTTAAGGTTCGTCACGTAAAAGATGTGTAAAAGAGATATATATAACTAATATATATGATAGAGGGAAAGGGGACTGATTTGTTTTTAAAAGACATTTCTTTATACTTAGACACATTATACTGTGAGGAGTTAATTTTTTTTATGGACCCTTATTTTACTTTCTAACCACAGGTACAGAACCCAAATTAACAATCGATTTCCTCTAATGTTGTTCCAGCCCTGTACGGACCCTCCGACCTGTTCCCATTCCCCGGCAAACCGTACTTCAAGCTGCACAGGTGTGGTGTGTGCAGCTACTCCACCTTCCACAAACAAGACCTCCAGAAGCACCTGCTGGTGCATTCGGGGGAGAAGCCCCACCCGTGTCGCACCTGTGGAAAGAGTTTTCGGACGCAGTCCCAGCTGAAGCGGCACCAAGTGACTCACTTTAAGGATGTTTGACACACACCAAAGTATGCAGGACTTGCATACTAAATCCCATTACAATCCTAATTTAGCACAATAAAAAGGATCTTGTGAAATATGATAGCCCAAAGTTTTAGCACTACGATGTGGTTGACTTCAGTATGTAACTTTCCCACAAATATGCGGAAATCTGTGAATTTTTATTGGTTGAAAACTTTTGAGAATGATTTGGCTGGTTATTGTTTGCAATTTTTCAAATTTGCTTTGTAATAATTAAAAATTATATGTGATGTATAATTTGTTTCCATTATTCGTTGCTTGTAATCTTTGGTTAATTTTTATACCAATTTTTCCTTTTTTTTCTGTATAAATTTATAATTTAACTTTGTTTCTTCATTCTTCTAGATATTGTACAAAAATATACCTAACACACTAAACTAAATACCAGTGTTTCTTTTGGATCAATTAGATAAATGTATCAGCCTTTAAGAATATTTTTATGGAGTTAAACAGGAAATGCCAAGAAAATTTATTTGCTCAGTTTCAAAAAGAGTGCTAGTTCTAGTATTTATCTGTACCAATAATATATTTAGAATAAATCTTAAATGCATTATTATAGAACAATAAAGAAGTTGCTTTCAGGACTAAAAAAGGAGAAAAACTTTTAAATTGATATTTTTTATATAAAAGTTAAATTTAAAAGAAGTATCTACTTTATTTTATCAATGACATTAGTATAAAAAACAGAAATGTTTATACACATTTTTCTACGGTTCAATTTGATAGATTTGACATGATTTTTTTTTAAAATTTTAGTTTTTAAATTATATTTTTTCAAAAAAAGTATAGGGTATGATTAGTATAATAATTTGTTCAACATACAAAATATCCATAATGTGATGTTCTATGACAACGATTTTATTTAGGTTAAGGCTTTATTAAAGTTTAGGTTTAAGAAGACAAGCATTTATTTAAGGTTTTTATGTACTCAATGGTAACAGTTATAGAACATTTTGAACTATATTGTAAATTAAAATGAATGCTGAAAATTATATGTCAGAATAAATTTGAGGAATATTTTAAATCTAAATATATGATAATTGGAATTATCATATGGTAGAGTAATCAATGACAATGCATGATCAATGCATATATGATGACAAATCAGAATTTAAAATTTCTGTATGTCTGAAATGCATGAATTATATGTTATGTGTTATTCAATCAATGAGGTCATTTTTCATATTGCTGCAAAGTCCATTGTACATTTTTACTGTCTACTAATTAAAATACATGTAATATGAAGCAAAAGAAGGGTAAATATTTTCATCCAAAAAAGATGAGCTCTAATGTTGACATAAAGGTATTGCTTCAAAGCAGTTTGTCTTTAAATTACTGTGGTAACTTATATTTAGGTGTTCAATAATATTAAGATAATTGAAATCTGCGGAGAAAGATGATCAACAGTTAAAAAATTACTCTTTTCTATGTAAGATAATATTTTGGAATTGACGTGAAATTCACCATTAATTCCTTTTATTGTAGACAACATGTAAATACTAATTTTCAGTTAAATTCATGCAGTAGAAATTGCACAGTTAGAATATTTCTGTATTGTTATCACAATGCAGTCTGGCACTATATTTATGATATTATAGACCACACACACATCATGTATTTAAATTGCAAATTTCAGTTAATCACTGCATTGATTTCATATGAAACTGCATACTAGTCAAAATGGGAGAATTTTGTTTTGCTACATTAGAATAAAATAACGTCCTGGCAATAAAATTTTACTGATGAAAGTAGTACAATTTTAGATATATGATTAATTAGATAAATAATTTTGTAAATACCTAATATTGCATTAACTACATGTCCATTTTCTTTCACATCCAATCCACTGTATTTGTCGCAGTGATGGCTTGACTCGTAATCTGAAAGTTGTGGGTCTGAAAATTGATTTTCAGAGTGCAGCAAGTTGTCAAAGCGTTTCCTTTTGTGTTCCTAGTCATCTGCTAAAAAACATCCGACGCATAGAGGGGATTGGTGCTTGATATGTCTGCCATGGTCCAAATGTCCTCATGCTTGCACAGGTGTGTGGAGTGTGACAGCTCAAGTGTTGTCTTTGCCATCTGATCTTGGTTCAAAATAACGAGGCAGTGTTCTCAAATTTTTTCTTCAGGATAGGTTTTGAAGTATCACCAATCTCTCATTCTGTAGCTCTAATATGACATTATTTCAACCAACCAACCTACTATATTTCTTTTCAGGTTTGCCTCGTTATAAAACGCTGCACATGAGGAAACATCACAAATGCCCAAATTGCAGCTGCACCACTCACTTCAAGAGCGATATGAGGAAGCACAGTTTAGTGCATACAGGGGAAAAACCTTTTGCCATGCGCAGAGTGCGGGAAACGATTTTCGATACACTCCAACGTGAAGAGGCATTCTGCTATGCATGTTTTAAAAGACAAGTTGTTTTACATTTAAATCTCAAAAACTTTTCTTTTTAAAAATGTGTTGCAGTGTTTATCTTGTTTTTGAATTATGTATTAAAATATGAGCTAAAGTTTTGGTTTTGAAAGATGAGTTTGATGGATAATTTTTGAAAAAAGTCTTCGTTTTATATATATATATATTTTTTTTGTATTTTATGCTTATATTGTATTTTCTTCTTATATTTGTTTGTTGGAAAGTTTGTGTAGAATCATAAAAGTGTAATAGTATAATAAAATATATGTTCATGCAATTTTTACAATTTGGACAAAAATAGTTTTATCAGCTATTCATATATTATAAATATTGATGCCATATAATAAAAGTATCTTCAATTTTATTTAGCAGCAATTAGAACAAATTGGTTTTGATTGCTTTTGAAAATGACTATTGTCTGTTGCCCAAAAACACAACTTTTAATTTAAAAGCAAAATTTCAGAAACCAAATGTGGTATTAAAAAATTTATATATAGTTTAATAAATGAGTTATTCTGCCACCTAAAAGAAGTAGTGTACTTACCATTATTGTAATGCTCATGAACCCCATGTGGTAACCTTTTACCCTGTATGACCGACACTGCATAGGGAAGTTAAGCGCAATAGCTCCAGTGAAGGTGACCCTCGCCAATAGCCCACTGTGCAGCTCTAGTACGATGTTATTTCAACTAACCAACAGTGGGATCTCATCTTAAGAATGTAAATTAAAAGTACATTTTGAAACAAAAATATTTTTATAAATAAGTAAACAAACCATTATTCTGGAAAATCAAACTATTAAAAAAAAAAAATATTGTTAAAAAATTTGCATATTGCTATTTAGGTTACTTCAGAAAAATCCATTTGAGAAAAACGGTCCCTTCACAAAATCATTAAATTGTAACTTTCTTGTTCTTTCACAAAACCGCAGAAATGATTGGTGTGTGACGTTATGTGCGAAGTAAAGTTGTTATAAGATAGAGGGATGAAAATATTCCTTGAATGTATAGTTTTCCCATTATTTTAGAAATTAAAAAACATCTCATTTTAAAACAAAAAAAAAATAATAATAATTCTGTGTTTTCTTTTTGCAACTTGAATGCAACAACACTTTTGCATGTTTTCATCTCTGTATGAGTATATTTAAATATTGGAAATTTGCCACAAAATTACAAAAAAAAAAAACATTACAAAGAACTTATTCAAAAAACCTAGACAGACACCTCAGAATTATGTTGTGTGGTAAACAATTTTACTTAAGTTAAGAGTTGAGTACAAGTCAAGTTGACTCCGCAATAGCAACCTTGTCTGTGGGCTTTCTCCTGATGGTTGTACTTTAGGAACTATTTAGGTTGTATTAATTTTAGTTTATTTCCTTCATTCCAACTTAACTTGTCTTTTCAGGTTATTCTTGCAAAACAGGATTTAGGATTTTGCCGCTGCACCCTTCCAGAATGAAGCAGCAACAGCACAAGTGTCTCTACTGTAACTACATCACTTCCAAAAAAGCAAATCTGGTTAAGCACATTTCGGTTCATACAGGGGACCGCCCTTTCGGATGTGCCCGGTGCGAAAAGCGTTTCGCAGACCCATCGAACCTCGCCAGACATAAGATTGCTCATTTGTGGAAAGACACTTCGTTTCATACTTCTTGAAACTGTATCTTGGATTTTGCATAATATTTTTATTATAATTAACATGTGTTGAAACCATGGTTCGACATTAGATATCGTTAGTCGTATTTTGCACCTAAAAATGTCTGTTTGAAGACTATTAATTTTACACCTAAATGTCATTTTTGACACTTTTTATTAACATTTCAGTTTGACAATCGTATATTTACACCCATTCATCATTTTTTACGTCGAACATTGTTTTTCAACAATTGCTCTTGCACTATGATTACAAAACAACAATTGGCAACTCTACTTAAGCAATTTGAATTATTTTATAATTACTCCTAAGCAGTACATTTTAGCAAGTAAAAAAAATTGCTAGGTGCCAATGACGTCTAACTTTTATCTTCTGATTTTGCTCCCAGGTTGAAACTGTCATAAAATCTTATTAAACAATATTTTTATAATTCTTATTATAATTGTTAACTTTGGACAGCAAATTTTTATGCTAATGTGAATATAAATATATTACATACTTTCAACATGCAGTTCTCCAGACCCTCCTTACAAGGACCTCGCAATGTAGTTACCCCTACCTTATGATGACTGGCCCTAAAAGTCTGAATTAATTAGTTTGTATGTTATATTTTTGAAGTAAAACTTCTTTAGAGAGGCTAGTGAATCAGAACAATGTTTCTGAAACACTGAGTGCATTTAATATTTCAATTGTCCTGACACCTATTAAAATTGCATGAAGACAAAAGAAGTTTCACTTCAACATGGTGTTTTTGTAAGGAGGCACACAGTTTTTTGATGTACAGTGATTTTTTGTTATAACACCCAACTCCTACTAGGCTTGTGAAGGTCATAACATAAAGGGTCTACTGTATATGCATATTCAGACCACTGAAAGTATCAAAATTATATTGTATAGGAAATATATTTTCAAAATATCTGTTCCTTTGAGGTATAGGACTTTATCACCATTTTTTCGAGTTTTGGGTTAAAATTGCAATATGTGTTTTTCAAAGGTATAACATACCATCTTCTATATGGATTACCAACAAAGATATTAGTTTTTCAATGGCTATTAAAACATACAGGCATATAAAACTTTGATAAGCTCTCCTGTATGCTAGTTAAAATGGGCATGGTGTCCTATACCAACGAAGTATAGGTATCTTATTTTTTTTTAATGTTACATAATTTTTTGAAAATTCTTCAAATATTTGTGTCTAAGGTGTATTCTTCTTCTGAACTATAAAGCATTTTAGTTGCATGAACATGTGTGTACTTGTTTCTATTATAAAATGTTCTCTCATTTATTTTAAAACTTGCCAAGTTCTAAAGCATTTATTGTATGTGGTATTTATTTAAAAAATAAAACATGTTTTTATTTGAAGCAAGGTTTATTTTAAACATCTAAATTATTTTTGAATTTAACTGTAATAGTGTGTATTGTAAACTTGTCAAAATCTTTTTTTTTTAATCTATGATTTAAAAAAAAAAAAAGGAAACAGTTAAAAATGGCAAAAATCTATTTTTGTTTTTAAAAAAAAATTTATTAACATGTATTTTTATTACTTAAATTATTTATTATTATAAGACTAAAGTATTTTTATTTTTAAACTTAAATTGTAATATTATTCAAATTATTTAAGTTAAAATTATTTGTTACATTTTAATATATTTTCATGAAGAAAACACTCTCTTACTCTACGTTTCTCACTAGATACTTCTACATCTGTTGTGCTTTGTTTTGAAGGCAATGAAATTATCTGACACTCGTATTTGCTTTAAAACTTTTATGAAGTCAATGTGATTCCAATTAGAATCTTTCCAATTCGATTCACCGTGCCTCTAGGAATGTGTGCGCTACAGTAGATAGTCCGCCTTGATTCTCTTTCTAACACTCTCTTACTATTGCAGATGTGTTCTCTCGCAGTAGTGAATTTGTGAAGAAAAATTATGTCCCCAAACAGGATCTTAAGTGCTCCTTCTGCCCTTATGTGTCACCTTGCAGGAGCGCACTACAAATCCACGAGTTGAGGCACACAGGAGTAAAGCCCTTTCCCTGTCACATGTGCGGAAAAGCCTTCACCACCAAGTTCCAGCTGACGAGACATTTCATGGTACACAGGTGATATCCCTTGAACAAAAAGAACGTGAGGCTGTTAATGACTTTTAAAGTAATTTTTTTTATTTTTATCCTTTCTTTGGATTTCTTTATCTGCATTCAAGTTTGCAGTATTATCACTTTTTACATTCCTAGTTTCTTCAAAATGTAAAGAATTTGTGTCTTTGTAGTTGTAGTTCTTAAAATTGAAGGGTCCTCTTGTTTTTAATCTTTCAAAGATATTGTTTTCTACAGCAAAAAATTCAAAATAAATTAATTACTTTTTAAAGAATTTTAATAATTCCTTTACTTTTTAAAGCCATTAAAAAGAATAGTTTTCTAGTACCTCCTTTTTATTAATACTGTTAACTGGGACAGCTTTGTCAACTGCCTTGCCAAGTTCCTGAAGCAATCATCAACAATCTGGTTGGTTCAGGAACTTGGCAAAGTTACCCTTCCCCCACTATGGCAAAGTTGTCCAATTGTGGATACCTAAATGTGTATTTAAAGAGAGTGCCCCTTCATGCATTGTAAGAAAGGGCAACACTACGTTTCACTTTAAAAAAAAGTAATGCCCACTTTAAAAGCAACAGTAAACAATTCACAATAATAAATATTATTAAAAATTTTGGCTACTTTTCTATGAATTACTCACATTTATTATATGCTTAGTATTCAATATATACTAATTTGCTTTTCAGAAATTTTATAGACTAAAAATTTTTACTTTTTGCACTCAAGGAAAATGTGTGACATTTACTTTCTTTTAATGGAACAATTTGTTCTTTTTAAAAAGGTATTCTTTAAAGTGTTCTTGTTACATTTCGGGTGGATAATTAAAAAAACAAGCTGAATATTAATCTCAGTATAGCAAGCATATATTGAGTGGTTATGAGCTCACACATGTACAAATGGTTTTTAATAAACCAGGGGTTGTGAGGAATTTTATTCTGAAGAAAGTTTTTGGTCATCAACGTACTTCCCTAGTAGCACACGTTATCGAATCGATATCGGAAAAATCACCAAAACGATATCGGATCAATATCAGTTCATGATACCTAAACGATATCGAAATGGCATACACCACGCTGTATCGTGACGATGTCGTTTTTCGATTATAAATCGATACGAGAAACGATATCCCGCCGATATTGAAAGTACGTTTTTTTCGACGTAGTATCGATGTTTTTTACGACATCGTGTGGATATCGGAAATTATATCGTTCCTATATCAGAAAAATAAATTTTCTTTAAAAGCAGATCTAAATCCTGGCCGTGAAAATAGTCTTGCATATAGTCGTTGCAATCAATAATTCAGACATGGAGGATTTTTGGTCGCCTTTTCATTAATACAAGTTCCAAATATTTAGTACTTGTATTCTGAAAGTTGAGCAAAATTCAGATCCATGGTGGACATTGGAAAATTGCCTATTTACAACTACATGCAAGAGTGACACTTTCACGGCCAGTATAAGTGGAATAATTGTTTCAATTCCAAAGCACTAATTTTAAAACACATGAATATTTATTGTTTGGAAAAGAAGGCAAATATTTCCTTTGTTGATCATAAAAATAATGGCCTGTACTTTTATTTTTATTGTGTAGTAGTCAATATGAGATGCAATAGCTTGTAGTAATTTTGAAAATTTAATTTTTTTTAAACAATACCAAATGATTTAATTTAAACAAATGAAAAATTTCAAACATATATACATGTATATATGAACCGTTAATATAGATTTTAAAATGGTAAGAATTCTTAATATAATGAAGCTGAATTGAATGTATTGAAGTCAAAAGTTATCCTATATTGAAATACTAATTTTAGCTTTAAAAATAATAAGCACTTAATGTATTGTAATACACAAGAGCGAGCCTTCTCTCTTCTGGTACAACTTCTTAACATTTAGGTGTTGCCAGTGTAGTTGATGGCTGTTACTATTGTATAATAAATTAACTGCTCATAGCTATAAAACTAATATGAACTCGCACCATCTTTCCATACAAATGTTAAGAATACATTTTTTTCAAAACTAATTTTTTTACTCTATTACAAGCAATTACAATGGTAAAATATAACAATTTTATTGATTTTTACTGAAGTTACAAATTCTTAATTTCAGAGCTTGGCTTCTGTCGAATGTTCCAGTTCTAATCAGCAGACAAATGCCCTTTCCAATTTTTTTATCAATATCAACATCAAATCGCATCATTACAGCAGCTAAAATCAAATAAATTTCAAAATTAAACAAAACAATATCTAAGATAAAAAATTGTACATAAGCAAAACTTCTTATCAATTTAAGTACTTATAAAACCAAAATTCCAGGGGTTTTAAATGAAATTATTCTTATTTATAAATAAAAAGTATAATAAATTAACACTAAAAACGTTATATATAATAAACTGAATATAATTTGAAAATAAAAATGCTACTTTCATTAATTTAACTTTATTACCCCCTAACACTCATAAAAAAAATCTTGTATATCCCACTTCAGGACTAGCCGCATATGAGCAACAATTGCATTACAACATCAACTGCAGTTGATTATTTAATTGTATCCAACTCAGGGCTGCCAGATCTCGGGTTTCCCAATTGCCAAAGTGAGGTGAAACATCACCAAACTTAGATTATCACAAACCATAAAAAACTGCCAAATTGTTAAATATTTGTCAAAGCTGTTAACTATGTAGCAAGAGAAAGGATATTAATCCAACTGAAAATCTGCTCAGCGAGCAAATACAATTTTGAATTTAGTTGCATGTTTGATACTTGCAAGTGCACGGCTCCCAGGTTCAGTTACAGGGTTGCCACTCAACATTAAAATTAATATTCCCTGACTTTTTCAGGTTTTCTAGAGGATTTAATAAAAATTTGGAATGATAAATACATGGCGCTGAATGATGAATACATTAACGCTATTATTTAAAAATTTAACAAAATAAAAAAAAAACAAGAAAATTTCATCGATCGCAAGGAAAGGAATATGGCAAGGCACTTTCAGCTAAATTTTATGAAAAATTGCTTGTCTCTTCCAAAAAAGTTAAGAAATTGTTAATTTTCTTAACTTTTTAGGTCATTTCTCATTTTCCTTGACAATTCCAGGTGCAATGCAACCCTAAGTTTTGTTCACAAAGTTACTAATATTTTTATTATATAAATGATTTAAATAATATTTTACAAAGCAACCTACATTCATTTCCTTAAATAGTACAATTAATAATATTACTTTATTGGAAAACAAAATATTGAGAATGATTCCTAAACCCCTTTACATGATTTCACTCGAGAATTCACACATTACCAAGAAACACATACACAAAAAAAGCGTTTGTAACCTAACATAAGAAAATAAGGATATTTCCTTTTTAAATTTTTATTAGCACAACAAAAAATATGAACTTGCGTTAAACTTAAGTGAATTTTATATAATTTTTTAAGAGATTTTAAGTAACAGTGATTTAATGGACTTTATTTTTTTACAAATGATCTGTAACTGGTGTATTCACCTAAATATATATATTATATACTTCTATTTATTCAAGAATTTAAACTGTTATTATAAATTTGTTTTTTTAACAAACTCATATTGAGCTTATCACATTAACCGTAGAGTACGGAAAAAAGAAAGGGCTGGAGACTTTAAATAAATAAGAATAGACAAGCGAAAAATATACTTTAGACAATGAAAAAGGCACCATTAGTATACCCTGCTTTATGCATAAATGTACCACAAACTTTAATTTAACACTACATTATACATAAACTATGTTCAATCTTATAAACATTATATTATTGTATTCATTATGTAGGTATTTGTTTATATACTTTTAAGTATCTACAATTGTTAATAATGCAAATAAGAAGTATTTTGAAACCTAATTTTGGTACCAGACACTCATGCAATGTTTAGGACAAAATATCAATAAGATCATAAAAAGTTTACATTAAAAAAATTAACCTTTCATTCAAGATTTTGGTACATACCAAAAAGCTTTGGGTACAAAACATCTTAAGTTATTAATATGATTAATTCATACCGGTATGGAGTTTCTATAAGATGATCAGCACTCAAATAGGAAAGTCTTGAAAAGCAAAAAAGTCAGGCTTCTAGGAGAACATTCTTTTGGCACAGGCATGTTCCTTTCACCGTGACCTCGTTACTAGCAGCCACTATGTATAAAAAGAAATTATGTATTAATTTTTTTAAAAATATTATTTCATATAGGTAGAGTAAAAAAGAAAAACATCGGTGTCTTTCTATAAAAGATAAATAGCTATTAAAAAAAAAATTACCACCAGGCGCATGGTTCTGGTAATTTTTAATAACTTACAATCAGAATTCTCAATTAAAATATTCTCTGCTGGTCAAGCACTGCGCAAACTTCAAAATAACATGTAAAAATTAATTTACGATATATGAAAAAATGTGCAGATTTTCTATGACAAACATGGTCATGCATCCTCATTGATGAGGTAAGAGAAAACGGCACTGAGAGACTGAGTCCCAAAATAAGGTGACACGAATTCAAGAAGTCATAAAATTTTCAAGTTGTGTACCCTACTATTTTTTTTTTCGGATTTGCCACTGCTAAATGCTAATCATTATGCATGTTGTATTTTGTAATGTGTAGTTGTATTTTGAAAAACCTCAACAGCTCTTTACTACATGTAGAAAGGTAAATATATGAAAATGAATTACTATGTATTTTTTTATCAATAGTTCAATACTTTATCAAAAGTTAATATGTACACAACTTTTTCATTTTAATGACATGAATAATTCTAGATATTCTGATTAAAATTGCTGTTAAATATTCTTTGTCGCTTTTAAATGCAATTGAATTAGTGATGGATAAAAAAATTAGGCAATAAAATTCTTTGCAGTTTCGGTAAATTTGCAGAGTTCGGTAAATTCCTAGTGTACGGTGCCTCCTTGGTGCGATTCTGAAAATTGGCGCCAAGGCTTTGGCAAACAACATGCGGTTGATAAAATATCAAATTTATCGCCCGAAAATTGTCTCCAAATCATATTTGGTGGGTGCACCGTACAATAGGAATTAACCAATAGCTCTACACAATTGGAGATGTTTAATATATATCCCAAAGGAAAGAAAGACCTGTCTCGTAAATTTGGTCAGATGATAAGGACAATTTATTTTAAACTTTCACACCCAGACCAATGCGAGGACATTTCGGTCATATCACATTTAACACGCACAAGGCAATCAGCACAAAGACGTTTTGGGGACAATGAGGATCAAACTTGTACCTTGCAATTACAAGCTCTCTGCTGTAAACTACACAAGGATCGAACTCACAACCCTCCTAGTATGAGGTAACACTCTTCCGACCAAGCCACTGCTGAAAAATCCTGGACTCAATTGCAAAATTTGTTACATGTTCTTGTAGCTGTTTATACAGTTAATTTTGAACCCCAAAAAGTAAAACTGTTGATCATACTTCAACTTTAATACACAATAGCAATCTTGTCTGCAAACTTATAAATAGCTGAGTATTCTGAACATGTTTCAGTGTATCATACGATAATTATTATTATTAGTTTAAAAATAGAATTATTTCATGCAAATTTCAAAAAGTAAATTTGTTTTAAAAAACCAAATTTCTACTTAAAAACTTCCCCCTTCTTTCTAACAGCTATAACTTTTAACAATTTAAAACAAATAACTTAACTCATGTTTTTTAAATTAAATCATTAACCTATGTGTAAAAAAAATCAAAATAGTTGGTATAAATATAATTGAATGCGCAGTCAACACAATAGACAATGTAGCCACACTATCCTTCAAAATTAACTTGAGATTTAATATTAAAAATAAACTTACCTTGCTTAGTTTTTTTGTGATTGAATTCTTACACATCCATCCGCCATTGAAGAGAAGAAAACAACAGTCCCACACGTTGCCAGATCCCCTTCAATATTAATATCGCTGATACGATACAGTGGCGACATCGGATAATATCGTTAAAATGGCATTCAAAAATAGTGAAATTAAAAATTTAATAAAATTTGTTATTTCTGTCATTTTACTTAAAATTCATGAAGAAATGCAAGTTTAATAGTAATAAGAAAGCAAATACAGAACGTTACAGATATTTACATTCGTAATGTCGTACTGATGATGTCGTTACGATATCTTCTAATGTCGTTTATACGATGAACGATATACTACCGACTTGACTGTGTCGGAGCGATATCGTGTGGTAGTCGTACGATGTTTGTGTGCTACTAGGGTTGTGCTTCTGGATGACAAACATTGTTTGAGAGTGAATAACTTTTTAAACTCAAGAATAGGTTGCTCTCTTTCATTTTGTAGAACAGACAGAAAACATGTTAATTTAGTGGCTTAGACAAACTTGAATGCAAAGGGTTAATAAAATATGTTAATACTCAAGTGATGTCATACTTATAAATGGAGTTGGATGAAGAACAAGTTTTTTTTATGTTCGAAAACATGTAGTTCTCTTTTGATTTGAAGAAATGGCACAAAATAACTGGTTATTTTGGTGTCTGAGAGACGCTAATCGAGTGCAAAGTGTTAATAGATACGTTTCACAAGATAGGTCGTTTGTGGCTGGATGTTGAGGCCATCGAACTTAGCATTCATTGGGGTGCAGTTTCAATCCACAGCAACTGTGTAGTGATCTGATAATCGTAGGCATGTCAGAATAGTTTCTTTCGCAAACAAAAATATATCCATCATCTATAGAGGACAGGTTTAAGTTTAATTCTTTATGGTCCAATATCCTCATGCCTGGTGAGGTTATTGGGATGCCAGCTCAGGTGTTGTTCTCATCATCTGACAATGGTTTAAAATGCTGAGGCAGTGTTCCCGGGTCTTTCCTTTGTCATAGATTCCAAATAACAGGCCGATGTGCAGCTCTAATATGAAATTTTTTCAATCAATCAAAAAAAAATTATCCTATTTTCATACCTAAAATGCTTGGTTTTATATTTTGATTAAGGATGTATGGAATATATTCTGTTTCTAAATTTATGTTTAGCTGTTGAACACTTGGAACATAAGCATATAGAAAATTATCACTGATATGTTGTTTATTACAATAAACAAAATGTTGCATGTTTTCAAGCTGTTGCCTAACTTCCATATTACTTAAATTATTAAAATATTTATTAAGAAAATGTATTTTATTTTTTGTAAAATCCATATTTAGTACTCTATGTGTAAATATTTCTTGACTTGATACATAAAGAATACTTAGTTGTACTGTATTTTTTTATACGAGATTCTTAATATCAGTATGGCAAACTTGTATGTGAAAGTGTTTTCATTATCTGATCAAAATATTTCATTGTAATTATAATAAAATTATTTAATTTTATTTTTTATAACTTGCTTTACTTTTCTACTATATTTTTTTAATTGAAAATATATTTTATGTTTTTGAAGATATGTATGAAGTATATTAAATTTAGCAATCATGCAATTAATTTGCATAACTTTTGATTATTTATATACAGTTTCGTTCTTTTAAAAATTTGAATACTTCAATTTATGTTTGGGTACCTTTAGTGTTTAAAATATTTGTATATTTTATCAATTTTAAAATAAATAAGCACAAGAAAATATTTTTATTGTTTCATGTAGAAATAAATCAGTTGCATTTATCCCTAACGAACACTTTTAGTAATGTTTTATATCTTACACATATTTATAGAAACTATTATAGGTATGTTTTAAAAGAAGAAATATATTAAAAAAATTAACTGAATCAAACTCCCCACATAACATATTGATAGATTTTTTTTTATTTACTCATTTTCTTATAACCATTAATAACTTAAATGTTGAATGGAGTTTTAATTTTTTAATCAGAGTAATTTATTTTTTTACTGTGCGAATCAAATGAGTTTTTTATAATACTTTAAAAAACTAATAAATTAACTTAAACCTTCTAATAAAATTTAGTTCATATTTAATACACAATAATAATTTTAAACACATAATTTGATCTCTTGTCTTCAAGTTTATGTAATTTTTTATTAATTATTTGTATTTTATTTATAAGTTTTTATCAAGGAGTCTGGAACTATATTTAGTAAAAAAGAAATAAAAATAATATGTGTCTAGTATAATTCAACCAATATCGTTCACTTTAAATGAAAGAATTTCAAATAGATTTTAAACCAAATGATAAAATTAGTTATGAATTTGAATACATTATTTCATTATTCACAATACCTTTTTTACTTTCAAGAATAATTCCATTTGATGGATTGAAGAAAATCTTTCTTTGCATTTTTGTCCTTTTTTGGTTATGTTAAACTGTGGTATCTTTAACTCTCCTTGTAAAATGAGGAATTTTAATGATTTTTTTTTATTTACTTAATTCGATTACGTTTGTGTGATTCTTGTACAGATAATTTTTGGAATTTATTTTGAAGATCTTTCTAAAATGGCATTTACTTTTAACAAAAGAAAGACCCTGCATTCTCAAGATGCAGAAATTACTTACAATGTCGTCAGATTTTGTACCGATGAAGCATTTTCAAAATCGCTGAAAAATTCCAGTGGTACTGGCTATAAAAAGAGCTACTAAAGGGACCAAAGTTTCGGAATCTATGATAAAGAAGATTAAACGTGATGTTTCGGAGCTTAACCAATGTAGTCTTGTTGACTCCTGGAAAACACTGAAAAAGTACAAAGAAATGCAACAGCTATATTGACTATTTCAATAAGTGTGGTATCAGACAAACAATACAAGACTTTTATATCAAGCAAAGGAAAGTTCCTTCAATCAATCACCAAACTTCTCCCTGCATTAAGAAAAAAGATTGATTTTAAAGGAATGGAGAAACTCTTAGAAAGATTTTACATTTCATGAACTTTCAATGAAAGAAATACAAAATATCTCGAAAATTTTTAAGGGAACGCATGGACATGGTATTTTGGCGAAATAAATACTTACGCACTATGAAGAAACATAGGGATGACAAGAAGTGTATTGTTATACATAGATGAAACTTGGGTCAACAGTAACCTAACCTTTAGAAAGTATTGGCATGATGACTCAATGGTTGGTATCGAAGTAAATATTAATTCTAAAAATCGTCTGATAAATATATTTCGATGATCTTGTGTACTTAAATATGATACTTAATAATAAAGTAGTCGCTGAACTGTTGCAAAGGAATGTTGATGACTCGCACCTTCCCTGACCCTAAATATATTGTAGTCGCTAAATTCGTCAAAATACAAACATTATTTTTTAAATTGCATTATTTCAGCAAAATAAAATTTTATTTAGTATAAGTAAATAGGATTTTAAACCATAAATTTTTGGAAAAATAGACAACTTTACATAAATATTGTAATTATCATTTTAATTGGATATTTGAATAAAATGGTTGCCCATTGTCCCAATAAAATCAAAAACTTCAACATTAATTTTACTCTACAGTTATATAAAAGAAACCTACAACATATAAAATTTTGATAAGCTCTTTTGTAAAATAGTAAATATAGACTTAGTGTCCAAGATACAGATATATACTAGATCCTTCATACAATGATTCCAAATCAGTTGACTTAGCTTTTAATGATTGATTAACAGTTTTAATTCAATTGGTTAAAAGTTGTTGTGTGAGGCTATCCTAACTTTTTGATTTGTTACTCTGTGATATTTTTGTTACAGCGACCATCTTGTAAGGGGTTTGTCATATTGAAGGTCTACTATATATATACATTTCTTTACATTTGTGTATTGAAGATATAAATATACTTACTGACACTGTAATTGTTTTATCTTTTCACTGTAATCAATTGCACAGATGCTGTGTTGCATCACATATATGTTTTTATGTTTGTATTACCTTCAATAAGTAAGATACCATTCTTTTATGCTATTACTTTTTTTTTGTCTCAAAAGCTGTGAACCAAATTCTTTTGACATTAAACTCTGCTATTCTATGCAGTATTTATTATTATATTTTGTACAGGTTGTTTTAATATTCTCCATTGTTAATTTTCAATTGATGTAGAACTACAGAAGTCAACGTTATTTAGTTTGAACTGTTCATATTTAGAAATTAATGAAAATACCTTATTTCTATGAATAAAATGTACTGTTTACATCACAAGAACTTTGAATTTTTTTATTTATTGATTTGTTTCTTTACTTGTGCCATGTCAATTTTTATTTTTCTATTAACATTCTTTATTGAAAATAGTTGTATGTTATTATTTTTTATCACTTCTAATATACCTTTTGGTGGCTGCTAAATTTTTAAGTAACATATAATGTATACTTGCCAAATTCATGTTTTAAATACAGAACTTATGACATCTATTGTCCAAAATCGTATGTCATGTAAATATTTTGATCGTGTATGTATATAAAAGATTGTAAAGCTGGCATCAAATATTTAAAAAGTGGGTGCCGTTGTTCACCTTATGAATATTTTTAAATTTGCAATGGCTGTGCATATTTAGGTGACATAATTAAAGTCTTATTGGAAATGATTAGGGATGAAATGGATATCCGATTGAATAAAACACAGCAGATTTCTTTTTGTTGCGATCAATTATCTTTTGTTCTTGCTTTAAGTATTTTTCTGAAAATATTACTAATGTATTCTGTAGTCTGCTGGTTCTTCATTGAATTTTTCTTGTGCTATTCAAGTTAGTAAAGTGTGAAGTGATAACTTTCTCATTAAAACCTGACCGAGTGCATTTCAGACATGGTGGGTCACAGATAATAGTTACTGAGGAGGATATGCTGCAGACACTCGGAACCAGCCACTAGCTATCTTCGAGTTTTAACAATCTAAATGGGTGGTTGTGTATAGGGTGCATAGCTACATCTTTGTTTGTTATATATTAAAAATTGTTTTATTCTCCAGTCTAGTAAGAGTTAGTTTTAGCATTTAAATGGAGCACAATTTAGATCAGCAGTTTGGAAATATTTCAAAATTACATTTTTAAACGCACCCTACAGTACAGTTCCGTCCGTTTCCATCTGGTTTGTAATATGCCTCGGATATCCGATATCCAGCAAACACTATTCTCCGGTTCATTCTTAAAAATGATAGAGTTGAACTATTATAAAAACATATTATCCTTATGTAAGCCTTATACTATTTTTTTTAATTAACCTTTGAGTACTGAATTATTTGAAGATTTTTATGCCCATGGGATGGATTTAATTTTATCCCATTCTTGACCGACCCTACAACAAATCGTTTGCGATCAACGCCCACTGGCGGGGGTGTCGCAAACATCAATGCCTGCTTCTTAAATTCAGATGACGAGTCAGACTCGTCCACCGTAACTTCGCCAAAGTAAGCATATTTTGTGTCTCAGTCGTCAAATGTACCCAATGGGTTAACAGCAAATTCAGAAATTATACCGTTTCCATGCTATAAATATCTAAATTTTACATTTGAGTCAAATTAGTGTAGTTGTTTCAGATCATCGATGAACAGTTGAAGTGTAAAATTACTTTTATCAACAGACAAGAAGGAAAACACTTTCCGTCATGTACTTGATGGAGTATTATATGTAAAAAAGTCAAATCATGTCACATGCTAATTTTTTTTTAACTGTTACAGATTCATCCTCCAGCTCAAGTGCTCTCCAATGTGAATTTCCAAGAACAATTCGAAAGGAACTCAAGTGCAATGTCTGCTCTTATGTTGCCCTGTATCCGTCACATCTTCGAAATCACTTGCTTACGCACACTGGACTGAAGCCCTTTTCCTGCACAACCTGCGGCAAAACTTTCACTACCAAAGGGAACCTCAAGCAGCATTCTATTACACATTACATGAAGTAGATGGTGTGCTTTTACTTTGAGGGACATGAGGTTCTGGTCCCTGGTAGCTCAGTGAATCTGTGTTCGGCCAGCAGTCAGGGGATTGCGAGTTTTAACCAGCCTGACTGGACTTGAAAAAAAGTAAAAATGTAGTAATCTTGCGATCGGAGGGTTGCCTTATTTGCTACTTGCATACTAAAAGGTCACCTAAAATATCGAATAATATTTTAATATTGGAAGGTTATAATACAGGTTGTTTAAGATTTATCTTTTCAACTTTGACACACAATTAAACCTAAACGAAATAAGATAGTTATGTTTCTTGTACATGTACCGCTACACAAGTTGTATTTGTGTGTAGTTTTTTTCTCAAAACCATTAACGAACCATTCAACACACCATTCCAAAGCCATTAACGCAATTAACTTTCTCCTAAGGATGGATATATGGAAATTATTTTCACAAATTTGACTTGCAATAAAATCTAAAGGGAATAAGATGGCTGAGTTATGGAACTTGTAGCACCAACACAGTTTTCATTGTAAGCATTTTTATTAAATATATTTTATTTAAACTACATACAAATAGTTACATTAACGATCAACATAACTTAACTATCTTATTTCTTTTAGGTTTTATTATGTTTCAAAGTTGTAAAGTTAATTCTTAAACACTGTATGTGCAATTTATAAATATAAAAATTTTATGAATGGCCTGTGTAATTTTGATAACTTACACCCATATATAACAGCATCATTTCTTGAATTCTGTTTTTAGTTATTATACAATTTTTTTTCCTACCATTTTTGTGTGTTGTTCTCAACAAAAATATCTATTAGCATAAACACAATAAAAGTGGTTTGACAGATTTTTTTACTGTTTGTAGTTTATGTTGTTAAAAGTTCTTTGATATATGTCAACACTAATTTTACGCCAATTGTGAAGAATGTGCATTTTTTAAAAGGAAATCTATATAGTATGACTTAATTTAAACCAAGAAGTTACTAAATTTGTCTGCCAACAGGATCCAGTGTATAGTAAGAAAGTTAAAAAACTTGTCTAAAACTCTTCATAAAATGTTACTAGTGTCAATAAATGTTATTACATTTTGTGTTTGTATTCCCATTTCACTTTATGTTTTTATGTCCACAATTTGTACAAATATGATTTCTTTCTATGTATTACTAAGGGAATTAAATCATTATGTAGAAATGTTAATTTTTTTAAAACATTAAATATAATTTATAAATCAAGTTTCTGGTAGATCTTTTTAAATCTCTTCGTGTTTTTTTTATTTATAAAGACTTTTAAAGTCTTTAATTTTCACTGATTGGATTATTTAACTTATTTTTATTCCTTGAAATTTGGTGTACAAGTTAAATTACTCTTTTTGAATTCCTAATTTTCTTTCCCATTTTCATTTCTAATTTCTCACACCAAAACTTGCAAAATATACTTGAAGTTGTTATATATATCTTGTTGCATGTATATCCTTAATTTTTATCATAGTTGATAACAATATAATTTTTATAATATATATTTTACATCTGTTAGTCCTTTATCTTGGATCCTTAGAAAATCCTTATCTATATTTTTTATTTAAAAAAAATGAAATGACTTGTTACCCTGTAGATAAAGTAATCCCTCTATCTAATAAATAATATCCCATAGCACCAATTGTTAATCCTTTTCACTTTACTTTAACGTGGAATGCTATCACATATGTCAGTTCTTTTGTTTCAGTGGCCTTCCACCATGATCCTTCGCACAAACACAGAAAGTTCCACAGCTGCCACATTTGCTCCTACGTCACTGTGTACAGCACTGACATGAGGCGGCACATGCTGGTGCACACCGGGGAAAAACCGTTCGTATGCGGAATGTGTGGGGAACGGTTTTCGAGGAAAGGGAACTTGATGCGTCACCAGCTCGTTCACATGAAGCCTGGAAAGTGAACGTTGAACTATCCTGTAGAAATCCAAAAAGGCTGTATTGAAACATTTTAGATTTTTTTTTTAATTGACTATGGTACTTTGCATCCTATTTGTAATGCTCGTCAACTCCCTGGGTTAAAATGGGGGTTGACACATTGGTTAACCTTTTAGTGTTATAAATATAGGGTGTCAAATGTGATATAAAAGGTTAAAACCGACTATTTGTTTTTCCCGAGGTTATCCCTCCATCTTTATTGTAAAACAAAAATTGTCCCTGCATATAAATATAGAAAATGTAGCCTTTAATGAAGAAGTTAGAAAATAACTATTCAACAGTTTGTTTTAACCATCAGTTTATCCCACCATCTCTTTCTTGTAAGAAAATGTTGTCATTGTGAATTGATAATGTTTTGAAATGAACTAAAATTAATAAAACTTTAAAAATATGCACCCATTTTTGTTTTAGTGTGTTGAAAGAAACCAATTTCAAACGCTATTTTTTTAATCGTATTGTTCTGTTGTTATTTTTATATTTGTAACTACCATGTGCAAAACTTCTCTATACAATAAAACCTCATTTTAACAGACCCTATTATAAAAAATGACTTCTCTTATAACGGACAGTTAAGAAAAATTTTAATAATAAAGGATGGTTTTAGCTTTATCTCATGAGCTCTATATTTTCAAGCAAGCGATTGAACATCTATCATTGTGTAGTTCAATATAATGAACAATCGACAAATGAAAATGTATTTACATATTATGAACACTTACAGCACCTCCATAAGAAATTAGCAGCAAGGACCTTTGTGTTCTAAAGATTAATGCAGTGTATAGGTACACATCTTTTTCAATTCAAGCTTTGTTGAAGGCTGGTTTTATGTCATATATAATAAGCACTTTTTATAGCTAACTAATGTACTTTTATTTATGTACACCTCATCTCCATAAGAATATTTTTTTCTAAGCCAGACTTTCATTAAAGTGGACACCCTTTAGTCCGTCATAATGAGATTCTACTATGTTTAATTTTGTTCAGCATTAAGCCTTTTGTCTGAATATTCTTTGTACCCTTTAAAATAAATTTATGTATTTAGGTAAATAAATATTCATAGTCATTCTATATGTGTAAAATATATGAGATAAGAATAACTAAAAAAATAGCCTTTGTGTATTTTCTATTGCATTGATTCATTGTTTGTTCCTTTGTATTTAACATGTACAAGTCTTTTTAAAACTATTTTAATTTAGAAGTCCATAAAAGGTCTAATATAATGAGAGCTTTTTTAATGACGAAATAATTTTTAATAAGAAAATGTAATTTTGAAATATTTCAAAATTACATTTTCTTCACTTTACAGTACAGTTCTGCATGTTTCCAAATCGGTAGGAATATGAACAGTTTCTTAAAAACTGTTAATATATATTTTTATAAAAGAAACTGCCCGATATCCGGATAAATTCAGTTCGGATATCCGGTATCTGGCTTGTAATGTGCCCCGGATATCCAATATTCGGCAAAACTATTCTCCGGTTCATCTTTAGAAATGATTGAGTTGAACTATTATAAAAACATTTTATCCTTATGTAAACCTTATGCTAGTTTTTTTTAATTAACAGCAAATTCAGAACTTGTACTGTTGCCGTGCTATAAATATCTAAATTTCACATTCGAGTCATATTAGTGCCGTTGTTTCAAATCATCTATGCACAATTGAAGTGTAAAATTACTTTTATCAACATGCAAGGAAGGAAAATACTTGCTGACATGTACTTGAAGAAGTATTATATGTAATTGAAAGTCAAATCATGTCACATGCTATTTTTTTTAAACTTTTACAGATTCATCCTCCAGCTCAAGTGCTCTCCAATGTGAATTTCCAAGAGCCATTCGAAAGGAACTCAAGTGCAATGTCTGCTCTTATGTTGCCCTGTATCCGTCGCATCTTCGAAATCACTTGCTAACGCACACTGGACTGAAGCCCTTTTCCTGCACCACCTGCGGAAAATTTTTCACTACCAAAGGGAACCTCAAGCTGCATTCTCTTACACATTACATGAAGTAGATGGTGTGCTTCTACATTGAGGGACATGAGGGTTCTGTTTACCCTGGTAGCTCAGTGAATCTGCGTTCGGCCAGCAGTCAGGGGATTGTGAGTTTTAACCCAGCTGACTGGACTTGACAAAAAGTAAAAATGTAGTAATCTTGCGATGAGGGTTGCCAGATTTGCTACTAATATACTAAGAGGTCACCTAAAATATCCAATAATATATTCCAGCACATATAGCGGTCTGGTGCACTTTGAACCTGAGCAGGGTCAAATGGTTGATTTGAGTGCCAGCACAGGTGTTGTCCTCATCATCTGACCATGGTTCAAAAATATTCGAGGCATTGTTCCTGGGTCTTTCCTCCAAGAAAAATCCATAACTGTTGCCAATAGCCCAGTGTAATGTTCAGTGCAATGTTTATTAACCAACCAACAATTTTTCTTCAGGGTTGCCACAGACTTGAAAAATCTGGAATTGTGAAGAAGAAAAACTTGGCTATAAAGTAAGGGAATTGTCATGAAAATTTAAACCTTTGCAGAACGACCTGTTCTTTGTTCTTCAAATTAAACCCGAACTGTATATTCTTGAACATAAAACCACTTTTCTCTTATTAGCTTGTTCTTTATCAAACTCCATCTAAAATTAAGACAACTTTTGGGTATCGACATTGTTTTATTAACCCGAAATTAAAGAATACCCTCTTTTAAAAAAATAGAGAGAGAGAGGATGTAACTGTTTCACAAAAAGTACATAAATGTCAAACATGTTCATTTTCCCAAATAATGTCTCAAATGTACTGAAAAAGTAATCGAATTTTTCTAATAACTTTAACGTTAATGTACTTCATTGTCATTAGGGTAATTTACTTTTCATTTTAAAAGTATAGATTTGTTAAAATACTGATTTCTCACATTCGCCAAGCTGTTATTTATATGCTCTTCTCTTTGATAGACTTAATATGAAATAGGTTTGATATTAAAAAACTATTCTTGCATTTAATTCTCAATCTGGAAATTTTTGAAAACCTGGAAAAGTCGGAGGAATTATGAATTTCAACTTTATTTTTAGCGTTATTGAGTACTTAGAAAGATGTTTGTGTTGTAATCTTGAAATGGAAGTGTTTGAATATTCTGGTTTGTATCAATTTATAAGAAATATTAGGCATACTTCTTTGTTAATAATGCATGAGTATTTTTCAATTTCTGTTTCTGAAAATGTGTGTTTTTTTAAAAAAAATTTGCGATTATATTGACATCTGACATAATTTGGAAAGAAATGTAATTATTTTGATTGGTTGTGACATTGTATAGAAAACTGCATTTTTCTATTATAATGTAATTGCATGCATTTTAATATTGGAAGGTTATAATAGAGGTTGTTTAAGATTTATCTTTTCAACTTTGACATACAATAAAACCTAAAAGAAATAAGATTGTTATGTCGCTTGTACATGTACCGCTACACATGAAGTTTTATTTGTGTGTAGTTTTTTCCCCAAAACCATTAATAAACCATTCAACACACCATTCCAAAACCATTAACGCAATGAACTTAGAAGAAAGTTCAGGATGGATATATGGGATTTATTTTCAAAAATTTGACTTGTAATTAAAGTTATATTACTTGTACTTGTAGCACCAACACAGTTGTAATTGTAAGCATTTTTATTAAATATATATTTTTTAAACTACCTACAAATAGTTGCATTAATGAGCAACGTAACTTAGCTAGTTTATTTCTTTTAGGTTTTATTGTGTTTCAAAGTTGTAAAGTTAATTCTTAAACACTGTATGTGCAATTTATAAATATAAAGATTTTATGAATGGCCTGTGTAATTTTGATAACTTACACCCATATATACCAGCATTATTTCTTGAATTCTGTTTTTAGTTATTATACAATTTTTTTCCTACCATTTTTGTGTGTTGCTCTCAACAAAAATATCTATTATCATAAACACAATAAAGGTGGTTTGACAGAATTTATTTTCTGTGTGTAGTTTATCTTGTTCAAAGTTCGTTTACATATGTCAACACTAATTTTATGCCAATTGTGAAGAATGCATTTTTGAGGAAAAAAATCTATATAGTATGACTTAATTTAAACCAAGAAGTTACTAAATTTGTCTGCTAACAGTATCCAGTGTATAGTAAAACGGTTAAAAAACTTGTCTAAAAATATATATAAATGTCTAAATATGTATATATATATATATATTATACAAAATTAAATTTGTGATTTCATAGTGAATAGATTTCATGACTCATATTTTCTAATTCTACCCTTTGAAATATACTAAACATTATGCTTAAAGTTTTTTGAAGACACTTAAGTCAGAGTTAATTAAGGCAGAACTTTTAGTGCAGGAAAGCACAAACTTGAAGTAAATCCACCATTGTTAGAAATGAAAGTTTGAAGAGCCCTCCTGCTAAATTGGTTTTTGTATCATGCTTCTTTTTCTCAAGAACAAGTGTAGAGATATTATGTTTTTCCTCTTTATTTTTTATAAATAATGTAGTACTGATATTTAATGCATATTGGTCTCAACAAAAAAAATGTAGTGCAGGGATTGAGAACTTGAATTGTTTTTAAGATAGCAAAAAAAGTGTTGACAACTTTCAAAGTTTCTTCAAAAATCACTAGATTACTATTTAACCCTTTGCACTCTTAAGAACGTCTTTGACATTGGCATTCTTTCTAAGGAACAGTTATTCCTCTTTCTGTCAATTCTTTTCCCCAAATTTTTTTTCTGCTCATAGAGGGGAAAAAATCATAATTTGATCTGCAAAAGAACAAGTTTGAGAAAAATGTCAATGTTTTTTTAAGCACAAGATCATGCTGTTCTTATTTATTTTATAGAACGGGGAATCAATAGAACTGGTTTTTATGTTGTTGTCCGATAGGATACAACAAAGGAATAATATAGAAAATTCTTTAAAACATTGGTTCTCAACTACTTTTCTCTCGCATACCCCTCAATATTTTTTTTTCATTTATGAGTGTACACCCCTTTCTCTCATAATCCTTCTCATTCATCTACTTAAACAACAGAAGTTTATATTTGTTATTCAGTAATGTTCTTAAGTTAGCTGCCAAATATTCAAACGACTCAAATTAATGATGCAAGTTTTTATTTTACTTATTAAATTTTTTATTTATATGTTTTCTGCCATTAGTGTTATTTTCGTGTACTCCCGTGAACCACCACATACCCCCCATGGTGTGTATGTGTACCATAGATTGAGAACTGCTGCTTTAAATGAAAAAAAAAGTTGGAAATATGCAGAGAAACCTAAAGCAAATAAATAAAAGCTATATATAATATAATATAGCTTTGCCTGAGAATTAACATGTTCTATTTTCATCATTGTTTTACATTGCCGCATGTTGGTACAAAATCCATTGTTTGTTTCAGGGGCCTGTATTCCGGAAACTTTCGAAGACAATCCAGCACTTATGAACAGAAAATCCAGAAAACGCCACATCTGCCACTTTTGCTCCTACGTCACCCTGAATGCCGGTGACATGCGCCGCCATGTGCTGGTTCACACTGGAGAGAAGCCTTTCCGATGCACCATCTGCCACAGGTGCTTCTCTTTGAAAGGGAACCTCAGGAAGCATTACATTACTCACTTGAATGCATAACAATGGTTCCCACTAAAAATATTCAATTACAACACATATTCAATTAAATTTGACACTGTTGGCGTTACAACGTGTCAATCCATATATTCATATTTAATGTTTTTTTGACATTCTGTATTATTATTATATAAATTTTGCTTGTGAGCATTGTCAAATACCTTATGAACGTATTACGTCAATTTGGTCTAATTTAATAAACATTTAAAATTGTATTAATGTTTGATTAATTATTTTCTATTTTAATAATTATTTCTGAATTTCATTACATTTTAAATTAATTGCAATAGAACTCCAATTATCTGGATCAGTTGGAACCAGGCCCCATTTCTATAATGGAATAATTCACTAAAGAAAAGTTATTTATTAGTAAAAAACTGATTTTGCTTGAGAATATGTTGTAAGTTTAAATATTATAAAAATAATTTTATACTGTATCATTGCTTGAAGAACATACTGGTCAAAGTATCTGTTATCTCTGCAGTAGCACATTTTTTTTATCACTCATTAACAAGAAGTTTTTAAAATGCAAATTTTGCTGATTTCTTTTTTCTTAAATACAGCAAAATAATTAGGGATCCAGTCGATAATTGAAATTTTTCCTTTATTTTTTTTTTACTTAAAAAAATTGGGTTACTTAATGTAATTAACATTAAAAATATTTTTAAAATTTTTTATACAATTTTAAAAGTTTCTCAATAAACACAAGGCTACCTTTTATAAATTATTTTAACACTATGTTTATACTTTCTCTTGTATTTTTTTTTTATCATGAGCATGTATATTTTTCATCTGAATGATAAAATGTATACTGAAATTTTTGATTCATTTTTAAATTCATTCTTCACCACCCATATTACCCATCATTCAACATGAATGAAAGTCTAACTTTAATATTCAACAAAATTACTTTTAAAAATGACTTCACTTGAAGCAGGCCTGTGAACCAGACCAGCACATGGGTTAGAAAGACTGGTGTTGACGTCTGGTGTCATTGGCATGCTAGCATTTGTTTTACCTGTTGTACAAACGGTTTATTCAATGTACTGATTTAATCCTTTTTTGTGTGTTTTTGATAATTATTTGTGTTATGCAAATGTTATGATTTGTTTTCTTTCTTTGAACAACATTTTGTAAATGCTATAATGTTTTTAAAATTTTGGTTTTCTCCTTTAAGAAGCCTTTTTGTTTTCTAAATGCAATATGTATTTTGTGTTTAAAAGGTAGGAATAAAATTTTAAAAGTCTTAAAATTTATGTTTGTTTTATTTTAGTAGGAAATCTACTGAACATTTTTTTTAAAGTTTATTATGTTAACTGGAGCACATTAAAATAAATGCTCAAATTTGAAAACATTTGAGTAGGGATGATAATGTGTACCATCTTGTTAAATTGATTTGATATTGTGCTTTTTTTTAATTGGCTCTTCTCTGTTATCCCCATTTTTTTTTAAATAAATAGTGGACTAATATTGTATCAATTGATGTTAACAAAAAAAAAAAAGGTCGAATAAAAAGAAAGTTGATAATTGAGGACTAAAAGTGGTAAACATAGCATAAGTGTCAAAAGCGAAAATGTTTTGAAATTGCAAAAAAAAACCTGTTTGTTCAGCCCATAGGGACATTCCCACTAGTGACCTTTGTACACGGTGTTTTAAACTACTTAGAGGACTGACTACCAGGCACTTTTCAGGTTTACCACATTATAAAGTATTGCTCATTTAATATGAAAAACTGATTTTTTTTTTACATTTACATCGTTTACCAATTTAGTCTTATTATGTTTCAAAGTTTCTTCATAAGTTTCTAGACCATTTTTCAAATAAAAGAATCGATTGAAATGACAATCATTTAAATGAGCCTTTATCATAAATGCTTCGAAAAGTGCATTTCACAAATATCCATTATTCTGTTTCAGGGACCTATTTTCTGGAAACTATTGGTGAGAATCAGTTGCTTTCAAGCGTCAAAACCAGAAAGTTCCACAACTGCCACCTGTGTTCTTACATCACCATGAAGTCCACCGATCTCCAGAGGCATCTTCTGGTGCACACGAAAGAGAAACCTTTCCAGTGCAGCGTGTGTTGCAAACGCTTTTCGCTGAAAGGGAACCTCATGAAACATTACATAACTCATATGCATGCATAAAAATGGATCCCACTACAGTATTTAATGGCCCCACATAAAATTTGGCGCTGTCGGCATTAACACATGTTCAATACTCTTATATTTTTATTTATTGGTTTATTTTACTTAATCTGTATTATTATATAAATTATGCTTGCAAGCACTGTCACTTACCTTAAGTGTATTACGTCAGTTTGGCCTAGTTTAATAATCATTTAAAATCTGTATGTTTGATTAATTATTTTTTTATTTGAATAATTATATTTTTGATTCAGAAATGTGGTTTATTTGTTTTTTATCTGTCTGGTACACTTTTAAAAGTGTTTCAATAAACAGGACTTTCATAAATTATTCTAACCCTAATTTTGTTTTATCCTGTACTTTTTTCTTTTTTATCCAAAACATTGATATTTTTCATCACAATGCTAAATTTAATACATAAATTCATATTAAAACTTACAGAATTCATCCATTTTAAATTAAAACGTCATCCACCCATGTTACCGGAAATTAACAAAACTTTTCTTGAAAACACTCGGCAAAACTATTTTGCAAATCTCTCCACAGCGTCCAGAAGCATGATTCACCTTGGTCCCGTAGTGGGATCTGTTTTTATGCCACATGCATCTCGAATGATGCCGAGATCCTTCTCGTCTGACTTCACTTGAAGCAGGCCTGGGAATGGCGCTTCCTTTTTAAATCAACTCCACATGAACTACAACGAATGATGTTGTGAATGACACATGCAATGTACTGATTCCATCTGTTTCAATGCTTGTGATAATTATTTGTGTTGTACACATGTTATGATTGTTTCCTTCTGTAAACAGCATATTTTTTAAATGCCAAAATGTTTTTAAATTTATAAACTTGTTTTTCTCCTTAGGAAGTTGTTTTTGGTAAATGCTAATCTTCTGTTTAATTTTTTTTTTCCGCAGTAATGCAATATATATTTTGTATTCAAAGGGTAGGAATCAAATAAAAATTAGCTACAAATTTATTCTTGTTTTATTATAGTAAAATATCCACTGAATATTTTTTATTCTAATGTTAGTTATCGTTACTTTAGCACATTCAAATAAATGCTCAAACTTGAAAGCATTCGATGAGAGGATTTTCTCTTTTTCATTAAATAATATACTGATATCTGTTCATTGGTATTAACAAAAAGTCTGGTTATATTTTTTTTAATTTAAAAATTGGTAATTTTTAAATTTTTTTCATTAGTTTCTAGATTTTTTTTTAATTAAAAGAATAAATTTTTAATGAAAAAAATAATTTAAACGAACAATTATCATTAATGCTAGACAAAGTGTATGCTTTTACGAATATTCATTATGTTTCAGGGACCTATATTCTGGAAACGTTTGGAGATAATCAGTTGCTTCCAAATGGCAAACCCAGAAAGTTCCACAACTGTCACCTGTGTTGCTATGTCACCATGAAGTCCACTGATCTCCAGCGACATCTCCTTGTGCACTCGAAGGAGAAACCTTTCCAGTGCAGTGTCTGCTACAAACGTTTCTCGCAGAAGGGGAACCTCAGGAAACATTTCATAACCCACATGCACCCAGAATGAAGTTTCAATTCAGGAGGGAAGTTTAGTTTTTTAACCCTTTGGACTCGAGTGTCGACTCTCGGTAACTTAAAGAACAACCTATTTTTTTGTTCCCTGTTCTTTAAATTAAACAACAACTGCATGTTCTAAATCATAAAAAACACTTTTCTTTTATTAGCTTTTTTCTTCAACTAACTCCATTTAAAAATGCGACATCACTTGGGTATTAACATATTTTATTAACCCTTTAAGTCACCAAAATTATGGCATATTATTTTTTACTCTGTTTTTCAAAATGAAAGATACCAATCTGTTCTTGAATTAAAAAAGTTATTCTCTCAGAAGTTTGAATTATTTTTTTTGTCATCTAGAACCATGTGGGTGATCTAAAACTTTCTTCAGGTTGAAATTTCTCATAACCCCTGGTGTTTTATTGTTTTGCTTTTTTTTAATTCACAAATGTCATAAACCACTGAATCTATGTTTACAGATTAACTAAATAAGTATTTCTAGAAGATGGATATAGACTATTTGAAAGAAAAATAGGTAATATTAACAATAAATTAACCTAGAAAATTGAGTATTATTGCACCATTTCCTTTCTGAATTACATCGTCAGTAAAAACATCTTACATATTTTTGATGTTCCACATTCATATAAAGTATCCTGCACTAAACTAAACAATTATTCATTACAATAGTAATTCAATTACTATGTTTAAATATAAAGCAATTACTACGATTAAAACTAAAAAAATTACTATGATCAAAATTTAAAAAAATTTTACAATTAAAACTTTAAAATTTACTTGGATTAATACTAAAAATTTACTATGATTAAAATTAAAACATTTACTATGATTAAAACTAAAAAAAATATTATGCGTACTGCGATTAATGTTCAGCTTCACTTGTAACTTTTATATTTTTATTGTAACCTAACCTAAACGTAAAATGAACACGCTATAGAATACCTCTATAAAAAGAACAGGAATGGGTTGTAACTGTTCCATAAAAAGAATGTTAATATCACACATGTTCCTCGAGTGCAAAAGGTTTATTTATTGACATCTTCTCCCGCCGTGACCTATTCACAAAATCGACCACGCACAACCACTTTTTAACAACAATTGAGGTAATTGAAATTTGGCATTTTAAATTTTACAATTGCACAATTTTCCCAAATATTTTAAATAATTACTATATTTATTTAGTTATCTTTAAGGAGTTTAAAAGTAACCAAACAATAATTTAACACTCTTCCACTAATGTTTTTGGGTCTGTGATGACGTCATTCAGTAACCACAAGGCGAGTTGTGTGACATCCAGTTTGTTTGTAGGTCAGTGGTATCACTTAGATTAACAAATTTAACCTTTACAGTTGAGGTCAATTGCATGCTAAGTAACAAACCTGCCATTTGAACAAACTCTTGACTTCTGTGGTTAATTTAATTTTTGTTTGTATGTTGTGGTTTTTGAATAGTCTATACAAAAGTGCTCTTAAAAATATTTTTAAGTACTTAATCTTTCTGATTTTGAAATACATAGGTAAACAATACAAACTGTAAAAATACATGAAAAAAGGTAAAGAAATTAGAAAATGATATTAAAAATACATTTTTTAATAATGAATAAATTTTTTAAAAAATAGTCCCATCTAACCAAATAAATCAATTACTTTTCTAATTACAGTAATAAAAGTTTTTTATCTGTATTATGAATATTGAATAATTCAATTAAAATACCAATTACATCAACTAGAGAAAATGTGGATTGGTGTTGACATTTAACCAAAATTACGATTAAAAGCATGCATATGAAATATAAATTGTCATTAATGTTTTAATGTAATAATAGTTTTCAGAGATAATGAGCTGTGGAACTCTTTGAAATAGCTGTGAATGTTTGCTAAATTTGAATTTTTTTTGGAGACGGGACTTTATACATTTTTTATTTTCTGGTGTTAATTAAAATAATTGGTTTTAATTGAAAGTTTTACTCTAGTGCATGTGTAATAAAGTATGTTACAACCTTTTCATACTTTTTTTTTGCTATAAAAAAATGTTGTTGTTTTTTAGTTTATTTTGTTTTTCCTCCGAAATAGCAAATTTTATGAATTTTTTTTATAAAAAATTTGCAATTTTCGTGTAAATGGAATATTTTTAAAATTGCAGAGTTTGCATAACTTCATATTCCATTATAATAAATATCTTGATTACTGTTGACAGTGATTTTCATCAAAATATGCTGTTTAACACTTGAATGCTTGTGTGTATCCAAATGTATAGTTTTTAAATAATGTTTTTTATAATTCCTAAAAATCTTAATTACTTTTTTTTAATTGTTCCTCAAACTAACAATTTATTTTTTAATTTGTAAAACAGAATATTTTTATAAAATTATGTGGGAGAATAACTAATTGACATAAAAAAAAATTAATATCAGTGTTAAAGTGTGTCTTGTCATTCTGTATTGTTATGTTTTCTTCTATTGTTTTTTATTTGTAAAAATAAAAAAATTGTGCATAAGCTGCATTGTGTAAAAAGTTCCTTCCATGATTTTAATGCTTTTTTTTATATAATGTTTTGAATGAAAGTACTTATGCATCTTAAACGTATACAGATGTAATCACTCTTTAAATTAGACACTTGCGATTTTAATTAAGATTTTGAAAAAAAAAAAAAACTATCTCACTCAAAAATATATATGGCGTGCAAGTACCTATTAAACCAAAAAGGCGAAGTCACTTGGAAGTTTCATTTTATAGACCAACAATCTATCATATATATATATATATATATATATATATATATATATATATATATATATAATGTCATTTAAGCATTTTTTAAAAAAAAATTATAAATGGGAATTGCTCACCAATGCAATCCTCGCAAATGGAAAGAAGATATGAAGCTTGTTATGGCAAACCCTTGGTCCACTTTCCCTAAAAACGCGTTTTTTGTTGTTGTTTTTGTAATCTTGATATGCTCCCTATATATTGCAGAAAAATTAGCATGAAAAATCCGTTATATCTAGGTGAAAGAGGACTTCAAAGTTAGCCTGTTAATGCCAAACTCCTTTAAGTCCTTTTTCTCCCCTCTAATTTTTTTCAAAGTGGACTTAATAGGGTTTAGTATAACAGGATCGTATGCCTGTTACTTCTACAGACCCAGCACAAGCTGTAATATCTGACCCTATAGTTCAAAATTTTACCCACATTGGTGTCCAATTTCTTATCGAAAAAGACAGTGTCAATTGTTCTATTTGCCAGTGTGGAAATGTATTTATCTTAAAAGTGTAACGTTTTTCTATTCTGAGCAATTTCTAATAGGACCCTTCAGCAACTCCGAGTCATTTTTACTATGAGCAATAGCTACTCCAGGAGTATTACAATGGAGCGAGCTCTTTAAAAGACTGATTTTAATTGCCATTAACTCTTTAAAGGCCGAATAATTCGTTGTATTAATTGAAGTCCTCGCCAAGCAAAAGCATTGGAGTCATTTTAGAGCCAGTGAACCTAGAAAATATATCCTTACATGTATAAAAACGTAAATTTGTTTATAGATAACGCTGCAGCAGCGGCAAAGGAATTACTAGCTTCCGATGTCGCCGCAGCGGCGATAGCGGAGTTATTGACTTATTTTACAATGTCGCCGCAGCGGAGTGCAAGGGGTTAAAGTTGTTTTAATGACAAAAATCTCCACATATGTCATCTCCAACAAATACAACCCTTTCCTGTTGCAGATTTCTCAGCCGAACTCGTGACGTCGCAGTCGAGCCGCAGGCTGCACCTGTGCCCCTACTGCCCCTTTTCCTCCCTCTACACGACCACCCTGCGGAGACACATCCTGCGACACACAGGGGAGAAGCCCCATGGGTGCCCCGCCTGCGGTAGGCAGTTCACGCAGAAGACCAGCCTGCAGAGACACATGCTCACGCATTACAAGCGAATGGACTGTGCGTAATGGACCAAACTTTGTGGTGGTCATTTCATATACCCCAATACCATTCCTCGGGAGTACAGTAATTACTTTAGCCTAACGAATAGAGTATCGGCGTAGCATGTGAAAGGTCGCGGGTTCATTCCCAGTAGACCGCACATCGCTACAGTAGCGACTCCGGACTAAGAACAACCGCAATATTCCACCAAAGACTCATGGCACCATCACAACTTCACTTGCACTGCAAGCATTACGTGATTACGCTTCACGCATTTGTCCTTCCGTCCGACTCACTGAGATGGGGTACTGTGGTAGTCACTTCATATACCAGATACTATTCTATGGAGTACAGTAATTACTTTAGCATAACGGATAGAGTATCGACGTAGCATGCGAAAGGTCCCGCTTTCAATCCCATTAGACCGCATTTCTCTACAACTATAGTGCCTAGACGAGCTCCTTCTACTCACTATACTACAACTATAATGGTTACTTAATACAGGGTGGAAACACCGGCAAATCAGGGAATTATCATGGCAATTTTTAATTCTGTAAATTTTCAAAATTTCACAAAATATCAGGGATTTTTTTTTATTTGGAACATTAAAGCGGCAATTATCGTCTGTTATGCCCTCCATTCTCCGTAATTTAGTTGTCAATATTTCTTTAGTGTATCCAAGGACGGTATTATCCTTTGTTATTGTGGTTGCTGCTTTCCGTACACAACGGGCGCTTAATCCAAAAAGGTTCTCTTAATCAATTCAAGCATACGCCAAGAAATCAATACTTCAGGTGTATCTAAATTTAAGATTTAATTAAACTTAATATAGTTTACATAATATATTACAATTAAAGGAAAGTGCTCCTACGAGACTGGCACTTCCTATTCGTTCACCTACTGGTACAGTTTTATAGTCCCTTTTTCACAAGATGGCGACGCTCCAGCGTCATCAGAACTTAATTGCGTAGTTTTCTCCGGCCATCTGATTGGACCCCGTTTGCGTGGGAGTTTTGTCCACGTGCCTTTCCAACAATTTCCTTTTAGTTCTGAATAAGAATTTTAAAAAAAAGCATGGTTATGCGCATTTTCATATTCTCAGTTTTATTTTTGTAAAAACGTGAACCACTGCTGGAGGGAGAAGCAAACCTTGAATTCTAAGCAACATGTATAAGGGCTAATGAATATGGGATTTATTGAAGATTGGAATAGGAAATATGAATCATTTAAAATTATCTACAAAAGAAATAATTTGAAAAAACTTTTTTTTTGCATTAACTGCTTTCAGAGACATATTTAATTACTATTATGCCTGTTGCAATTGCATAATTTGTGTTGTATCCATAAATTATTATTTTAACTGTCAGTAAGTATTGCTTATAATTTTTCATTTAGAATGAATGCAATATATTTATAGTATTATTTGTTGCGTGGATACTTTGTTTCTATGCAAAGCATGCGTTGAAACTTTTCCTAATGTGACTGTAAAATCAGGGAAATTTTGTGACACCATCATGGAAATATCAGGGAACTTTTTTTCCAGACTGTTGTTACCACCCTGTAATAATTCTTATGTTTTTTTTCATTCAATAAATAAAAGGAAAAATATTAGGAAATTAATTTAGGTTTGAGAGGAGACTGCTATTTCATCTATTGTTAGGGTATGTCAGTCAATTATCTATTACTGTAGAATATGCAAGGAGACCGAGGGCGTTGGAACTCCTATGGGTCTCTATATAAATGCTAAAATGAGAAAGATGTGAAGGATAGCGATATAGTATTTTTTCAAGTACTGTATTTTAACCCATTGATGGCCACGGGGTCCCCTATACCACACATTTGGTAACTTCAGTAATAATGGGGGCTTCGATTTTCTGGTGATCAGCAAATCGATTTAATTATTGAGCTATTGTTTAGTGTTGCCTGTCATGCTTTACTTGCAGCTCACTATGATAAGCGACCGGTTCGGCTCTTCTGTAGAGTGCGAGTTGGCTTGAAAAGAATGTTTGAAAGTAACACATCTGCTTGTTTGATGAAGAATGTTGTGATGGGTACCGGTAAATGCACACATATATAAAAAAAAGTTACATTTTGTAAAAGAAATACGACCAAATAAAAAGTATTTTTATATATCCTAATAGACCTAGAAGGCAATGGTCTTTTTACAATTTTATATAAATTTCTATGGCAATGTGTTAATAGTTATTTAAAAAAGATTAAAATATTTTATTTTCCAGTTTTCTATGTTATATTCATATGTAAATTGAAGATTGCTTATATAAAATTACTTCTTTGTTTATCTTCTCTCGGTTCCTTCCTAAATACACCTTTTCGCTCCCAGTTGTCGCACACTAAAACCACCTATTTACAAATTTGTAGGATAACACGCAGTGATTTCCATGATTACTACATGTGTGAATAGGAAACGTGGAGTGCGTTCTGTTGGCGCATAGCGAGAATTGTAGGTTGATTTGTAAACAACAGTGACAAATTCAAGAGTCAGTCTCACTGAGGATTGTGCAAAGAAATTTATATATATTTGCTATTGTGATTTTTGTTAAAATCTCAATATTTAACTTTTTTTTTTTTTGCTAATAAAGTAAATATTTTTTTGCCCTAACGCCTGACGGATACAAACGTGTATATCCGTTCCAAGTATTTTTGAGTTTGTCCAATAGTACACATAATATAAAAGTTGATAAAAAAATGTCTTTGAAAAAAATTTAAAACTTAAAGCATTTGGAGGACTTTGAAAACCTTCTCTACTGATAATGACAAAAAAAAAAGTTCGGTTTGAAAGGGTTAAGCAATAAAGCATTCAAAAGAGTCAGTTCAACGAGCTCAATAAACAGTTTCTATAAGTCATTCCATTCAGGATCACCTAGTCATATTTTTTTTTTTTTTTACAAATTGCAATTTTCAAATGTCTGCTGGTTTAAAACATGGTCTACTACTGTTTGCCCTCTACGTTTCTGGGGAGCCCGTTAAGGCATATATATATTATAAAAAAAAAATTGAGTGGCCCCTGTCGTGTGCGGTCTATGTTCGGCTACCGACTAAGCTACAAGGTACGTTCTAGATACATATTGAAGAAAAAAAAATGTGTTTATTTATGTGATAATTGTTAAAATCATTTTAAATAAACTAAATGGAATATTATACAAATCCGAGTCTCATGTGCACATTTTGAGGATGGATAGTATATTTTATACACAAAAGAGGGTGTTTTGCGAGGCGTGGGTCCCCTTTTGTAGCGTAATGACCCTGTGTGTTGGCACTCGTCGCACACCCCTAAGCGCATCCGTGATTCTAAGTTTTTCAAAAGAGTGTGTAGAGGTATTCATGAATCCATAAAATACACGAGTTCATTGCTTTATTTTGTTGTTGGAGTGCCTCCTTTCCACAGTGAAGTAGCCCACGTATCCGAGTGTGGAGAGGGCCAACAGAATGTAGACTTTCGTCGAAGTGCACAGGAAGTTGCTGTAGGCGAAGGACAGGCAGAATCCAAGGGAGTACCACGTGTGGAAAGTGGCGAAAGCAGCCTCTTCGTCCGCTTTGAAGATCACCCCGTAGAAGGCTGGGAAAAAGAGATAATATGAAGCTTATTTTCTTAAGAGGGCATTTTCCTGGTTGGGATTCAACAGCTATAACGAACGCTGCTACTACTACTTGGCGGCGAAATTCAAGCGATGATAATGCGGGATTAGGACAATAGAAGTGAATCGTTTGAATTTCGTCGCCAAGCAGCGTTCGTTACAGCTGCTGAATCTCAACTAGGAAAATGAATGTCCTGTTGTGAAAATAAGCTCCTCGTAAGCAGGTAGCATACTCAAGGCACTTTGCATTTAAATGGGACGGACTGAAATGCTGGTGTCAATCCAGTTCACTTATTACGCCACGCTCCGATTCCCTAGAATTCGTTTCTGACGAATTAGGACGCTTTTAGTAATGGGAAACGTTCAAATAATTGTGAATTAAACAGTGTATATATATGTTTCTACAAATGGACGGATATAAGCACAAAGCAATACATTTTAACTGTGTATAATTTATAGCAACATCATACCGTATTCTAGGCATTTTGGATAATTTTTAGATGAATTGTATTAAAAAAAATATGATGGGGGCTTTCTGAAAAATAATGTTCACACAATCCGAAAATGTTATTACACAATGAAAATATACGATTTAACTGAGCTAAACGAATTTCAACGCTAAACACAACTAAGTCGAGATCAATTCAAAATTCATTACAGTCTTGCAAGTAGCTGAAAGTGTAGAATATCGTCAGTACCGACTAAACTTATTGATTTGAGCAAACAATTTCATTCTTCGACTCGAAACTTGATGCCAAATCCCAGAATTGTTTATATCGCGGTGCATAGATTATAATAAGTGACGGCCCCTGCAGTGGCGGATTTAACAGGCGGCAAATGAACATTTGCCGCCTGGGCCCCCTCGTCTTAAATCCTTTTGGGGCCCCCTTGACTCCAAAAATTAAAAAAGGACACGAAAAAAAAAAATCTTAATTTTGTTTTGCATATTTTATTAAAAAATTCACTGTATTTTTCTGTATTGCTTCCCTTACCCTTTCTCGTACGAGTAGATAGGGGCCCACTCCACTTTACAGGCCCGATTACCTCTGTAAGCAAACGCGGGGTCCTACGTCTGGCCCCTTAGCAGACGTAGGGGTCCTGGGCAAATGTAGCAAGCGGGACACCATGAACTATAATATGGATTTAAGATTTCTAATATATTTACTAGATTTTTAGATTACTTTTAAGGTTTTTTTGGTGTGAGGGGAGGTCTATAGATAATGACACTCGAAAATTACACACAATTTTGGTGCATAGAAACGCACAAGATTCGCATTTTCTAATCACTATTCAAAATATTTATTTTAAGTTTAATTGTAGCAAAACAGTATGATCTAAATAAAATTAAAGAATGACAAGTTACTTTAGAATTAAAAAAAGTATATATTTTTTTCTTGTTGGTGTGGGGCCCCGACCCAAATCCTGGGGCCCTGTGCGAAGACACCTGTGGCACACACTTAAGGGTGGTTCTGATCCCATGTACTATAAAAATATATAACTTCTCTCTAACGTGATGTGCTACAAAATTTACTTGAAAACACTTACATAAAATTTTTGAAAAAATTACCTCTTATGTCTCGTTTCATCTGTTTGTAAGTTATAGTAGCAATAGACACATAAATACAAATTAGGGTAGGGATATATAGATAAATACAAAAAATTTGGCACATTCTGTTACTTTTAATGCTTTTTAACACATTTTCTAAATTGCGATTCCTTTTAAGGATAATAAAGATTAAAGTTTTAGTGTATGTAAAAGTTTGAATGGATGTTCTAGGATCCCTTTAAGATTAGTCACTTAGCGCTTTTATCAGTATTGAATAAAATCACAAAATGCAGAAATAGATAAAAGTTCGACTTAGAATTCAACATTTATTTTTAAATATTTCAGTGAAGATTTCAGTTAAATAAGAATAAAATATATTAGTTAATAAAATATATAGTTTGGCGATCCTAAAATGTTTGGTGGTCTTTACTATATCTTTTATATTGTGTGAAAACATCAATTGTGAATAAAATAGACATCTGTCCTAAATGTCCAAGCTCAATTTCATTTTTTTTTTCAGAAAAGGTAAGTGAACCTTTTTATAATATTTTTTTTTATCATTTAGTGGTCAACCTTGTATATTAAATTAATGTTAAGTTAATTGCAAAATTTTCCAAATAAAATAATATCTCTTTCAAGTTTCTCTCTCTTAGACCTTGAAATATTTAGCAGCTCCGGAACTAGATAATTCCTAGCGTACAACAGTTCCATATAAAAATGCTTAAAGCGTTGGGGACAGGCCAGAGTCCAGGTAGAGACGGGTAACATGGGTTCTTCTTTGTGAGTATCGAGTAGAATGGGGGAAGAAAGAATGTCACGGTTCGCCAGAACTACGACATGTATTGCAAACAACACAGGTGTGTCCCATCCTTGAGCTTTCGGCCATTAATTATTTCGTAGGGGTCTGACCATAGTGACACCCGAAAGGTTTTTCGAAGAATAGCTATCTTCGAAAAACCTCTTCAGTTGTAGTCTTGTACTCACAGGACCAGCAGAGCAACTGGATTTTTAACGACATGGTAGTGATTTTTAGGTATGAAAGGGCTATTCTATCTTTTAGACGCCTATCATTGAAGTGCCGGGTAACACAAAGATACACTTCTATTTAGTCCGTGGTTGTTCCCGACTTTTGTTGGGATGTCTATTGGAGAGGTTACGATAGAATTGAAATGTACCAATTAAAGGGGTCGTAAAATGTCACTTCTTATCTTTGATGTTCTGGATGTCAAGCTGCTGCGATGGGGGTTTCAGAAAGTTGGCCTGTGGGAGACGGGGCGGTGGTAGAGGGGGTTAGGGCAACACCACCTAGGTGGTGTTTGTTAGGGAGAGGAGTGAAAGAAGACAATAGACGATCATTTACAGAATTCAGTGTCCACATCCACTGTCGATTTCTTGATCCATACCCAAAAGTATATCTTTATATGTTAGTAATTTTTGTAAAAGTGTTTTTTGTTCAAGTTCTTCTTTTTAAAGAACAACTCAATTATACTAAAGTAAGTAAACGTTTATATTTTAATTAAAACTTGAAAACAAATTAATAAACAGCAACGATTTGACAAAAAAATAACTATGGAGACTTGTCTTTGTTAATTAACTTATTTCTGCATTTTATTTCTGATTTTAGTAAAATTTATTTTAAATGTTTGTGTTTTTAAAAGTAGATTTTTAAGTTTTGTTTTTAATTAATAAACTACTGTATTTCACGGAGATAAAAGGCACAGCATAATGCCACATATGTCGCAAAAAGATTGGTCTGAAAATAATCAATTAAATTATGCATAGATTCATGTTGTTTTAAAAAAGAAGTTGCGCAAAAAGTAGGAAGTAATTCCAATATTAATACATATGTTTTGTTTAATTCCGATTGATTTTTCGTTGGAGGAATGTGGAGGGGAATTCAATCGAACCCTATTTATAATGAATATTACATGTTATGTATTTTAAAAGGCAAAAATGTAACATGCTGTTGTAGGAATTTTACAATTTTATTCTTGTATTAAACTGATAAACAAATTCCCTTGAAAAATACGTTAATTCGATTAATAATTTTTTTTTTGCAAATTTGCATCAATATATAATGCCATTGTAAATAGAATATATTTTTTTGCAAAAAATTAACTTAATCATACGTTTTTATTTCACTTAGGAAAATGTAATAAGGGCTAAAGCTCAACCTTTTGGGTCTGACTTTATGAAATAAAACCGAATGAGAGAATTTCTAACTAAATAAATTAATATTTTATTTAAGATATATATTAGTTTCTTTTAATTCAAAATATTGTTTATTTGTCGACTATATTTAGTTATTTTATCGTTAAGGAATACAGTCGTTCCACTATAGTTAATGATACTGGAAACAATTATAGGTATTCTAAATATCGAAAGATCATTTGCACATAAAATTAACTTAGAATCTATAATAAAAAAAATCTGAAAAAAGGCAAGGTTAGGCATCAATATGGCGTATCGTTATTTTCCCTTTTATTCACCCCCCCCCCCCTCTTCGTGTCACGTCATAATAATGTTTTACAGATTTTTTTTTAAAATAAAACTTCCATAACAAAAATTTTACCAAATATCCCATTAAAAAAAGTTTTTTTTAAGTTACTTATATTAATAAGTTAATGAAAGAAATTAAAAAAGAATTCTACAGTTTTTCTGCGTCATATAAACACCTGGACCTCCACCTATATGCCACGCCCCGATGATAGACCCCCCCCCCCCCCAATCAAGGTTGAAGTAAATTAAAAATTGGGCCCCTCGCAAGTTTTGCCGCCTGAGCCCTTTCTCTTAAATCCGCCACTGGGCCCCTGGACTGGATTGACGTCGATATTTCGGTCCGTCTCACCTCGTATTCAAATCTCTTTGGAAAATACTATGCTTCTGAAGCCAGGTTAGGGGGAAATGAATCATTTACTTCAGACGCACCCGTTTACTCAAATTTTCGGGAAACAAAGAAAAACATCCTCTCTTTGATATTAATATAGATTTTGGGTTTTAAAAAATTAGAGTATTAGTTAACATCTTCTCGTAGTGGATGTTGCCTGTAACTAAATTCTAATATTTATTCTTTTTTTTATAAAAATGCTTTTGCAATTATGTAGCAATTTTTTTAATGTGAAAACGTGCATTTTTAAAGTAATTTTAGTAGCTGCCGGAATTGTGCACAAAGATAAGTGTTTAACATATGAGATTCAAATTCGTCTCAAAAATAAATATTCCAACATTTTTTTTTATTTCCAAAACTCATCAACAGGTAATTCTATTTTCCATATATGCTATATGCCCGCAACATGCTGTGATGTTGTTTTTGTCGGGTTACTGCGCATAGCGCAATATTCACTGTAAAAAATGACGCATTGTGACAGTGTGCTGTCACACGTTGCAATTTTTACATAGGGATCTGACCTATTTTGTACTTTGTGCAATTTGGTCAGATGGCTAGACTGACGGTCGCCGGTTTTTATTACTGTGTTACATTGTGGGAGAGTTTCGTCACTGAGCCATTTTTTACAACCACGCCAGGATTGGCCAGGAGGGGTGACCAGGAGGGGCGGAGCGAATTCCAAGTGGTGGGTTTAATAATTTATGTGGGATTGCAACCCCCCACCCCAAGACACCACCGTGGGAAATTCAAGGTTTCCCACATGACTTACAACTCTGCCTTTGCCCAAGAGATACGGGTAAATTTTTGCTCCATCGTCTCCCGTCCTCATGTCCATCTCCGGAAAAGTCCCAATGCCATGAGATCAGACGGCAGCGCTCCCATTTCGTACCAACGCCACTGAGCTACGGAACCAGACGAGCCCCTGGAGAAGGAAAGGTCCTGATGCCAGGACGCCAGACGTCAGCATCCACATTTCATGGTAACGCCCCTGGTAGCCGGTCATCTACACCCCAAACAACCAGCTAATCGCCTCGGACGGAACTCTCCCCAACCGGTACACGTGAGTCAGTAACACATTATTGCACATAACCCCCCAACCATAAGTTTTCTCCTATATAATTTAATGTGTCAATAAAGCACCGTTTTAAAAGTAAATTATTGGTATGTATGTATTTTTTCCAAGACGACATTATTCATAAAGATACAAAAAAATAACACAACGCAATCCAAAAAATGTACTAGCCAATTTACCCCACGACAGATGGTTGCCGTGACTAACCGTAACCAATTTACCCCACGACAGATGGTGCCTCGGACCAGTCTTAGATTTATTTTATTAAATTTGAGCTTATTTGGAAATTATTGCAATGTTTGGCAATTTAAAAAAAAATGAATGATGTTGTATTGGAAATTATATATGGTAAATGGTAATAATAAGTAACGAAATACCTCCATGCAATTTATCTGGTTAAATATATTGTGTATTGATTGTTGTGCATGTATTTAAAATTTATGTAATACTAATTATATACTAATAATGGCTACAAGTGTAGGATTTGCCAGAAAGGCAGAATTAGAAAAGCCATTTACATACTGCATAGGCTGTGGGGATATCAATCACACTTTTACGGAGTGCGAGACTTTTAAAAATATTAAGTTAGCAGTTGAGCGCACTAACATTAGTGAGAATTATCGCAAAACTGATTACGGAAATTTTAATCGCTATGGTAGGGATGAACGGACAATACAATATCCGTCTAATCAATTCGAAAAGCGCAATTCTGTGAGAAGGGGAGATTTCAGACAATTTTCGGAAAGTCGAAATGGACGAAATTTTAATAGGCAAAATGATAGGGGTCATGAAACTGATTATAGAAGTTTTAATCGCTATAGTAGGGATGAACGGACAACACATTATCCGTATAATAAATTCGAAAATCGCAATTCTTTTAGTAGGGGTGATTTCAGACAATTTTCGGAAAGTCGAAATGGACGAAATTTTAATAGGCAAAATGATAGGGGTCAACAAACTGATGTGAATCAAATACGCGCTAATAATATAAATTCGGAAAGAAATCAGGGAACAAATGGCGATTCTGAGGTAACTAGACATGTGTCGTTTAATGAACAAGATCTAGTGGCGTCACCTCAAGTGAATACTTTGGTTGCTACAGTTAAAGGGAATGATTTGGCAAGTAATTCAGATATTTGCGATTTACCAATTATAACTGTAGAGGCGGGAGAAATTAAATTCTCTTCATTGATCGATTCTGGGAGCTCGTGTTCATTTTTAGAGTCAGAAGTATTTAATGAAATAAAAAAAAAACGCAAAAAGTATCAATAATACCCCAAAATATTTCAATTAAAACTGTGACCGGAGAATTAGTCAACTATGAATGTTCCGCAAAAGTACGGATTAAAATGGGAAATAAATTTATTACGCATACATTTTTTGTCATAAGAGACAAAATTGGTGAGTATCAAGCGATTTTTGGAACGGATTTATTAAAGAGATATCAAACGGAAATCAATTTTGGTAAGAGCTACTTAAAATTTGAGGGTGAAATTATACATTTACAAAAGAAAGCAAGCGTTGCTCAAGGTGTTTGTAATAATATGACTCTTATACCTGGTTCACTAAAACGAAAACTAATTTTACAAAGCGGGCAGAGTAAAATTGTCGAAATAAAACTGAAACATGATATCGATGAAAACATGGAAGTATTTTTCCACCCCAAACGTTTGAAATCTAATATCGAAATTATACCGAATATGGATAAATCGGATAATAGACAAATAACAGCCACTATTAGAAATTTGGAGGAGAAACCAATTATTCTTAGACGAAGAATGAAAATTTGCGATATGATTTTGCGTAATAAATTTCAAAGCGATATTAATAGAAATAATATAGGCAAAGATGAGATCAAAATTGCTCATGGGACAGGTAAAAATGAATTCGTACCTAGGTTAAATTTTCAAACTAGTCGGAGAGTAAATAAAGCGTTATGCAAGGTAACAGATATGGGAGTAAATAACGGTGAAAGGGTTCCTCAGATTGAAAAGTCAGTCAGTTTCATAGATAAATGTCCAGCAGCTGGTAATATGCAAATTTTACAAACTGGTAAAATTTTAGAAGAGTATAGAGTTTATACCACAAGATTAAAAAAAATTGAGAAGCGTAAAATCCATTTGGATTAGTTTGTAGGTGTGGGAGTTATGTATACTGTTGTATAAAAAAAATATAAGACAGGTAACCGGGTGTTATGTAATACAGCATAAATAAATAAATAAACAGTATGCAATTGAGGTATTCAACAAAAATATGAATGAAATAAGGTAATTTGTGTGAAGAGTCATACAATTGTGTTCAAAATCAATAAATAAAATATTGTATGTAAGTATAACATAAAATAATGTGTACAAAAAAAAATGCATAGGGTAATTTGTGGAAAATACATAAAATAATTTGTGTAATTTTGTGTAAAGACATAAAATTATATTTGGAAAAAAAAGTATCTGATATTCAGTAATGAAATAAATAAATAAGATAAATATTACCGATTTGAAAGCTCAGCAAGAAAGAGCGATTAAAAAAAAACACTCTTTGATCGTGCAGCAGTAAGGGGGAAACGAAGAGGGGGGCCTTGAACGCTTCTATTGAATAGGAGAAAGGTCACCGTTTGACCCGTCGACGTTTTAGGGTTGCAGGAGAGAGGCGCGTCTTGGCATCATTGATGGCATGTAAAATAAATTGGCGATTATTATGGGAAAAATAAGGAAAATGGTTGTCAATTGATAAATACACATAGAATGTCTCTGGTGAGTATAAGTAAGTGTTGATTGCTGAAATAAAGGGATTTGACATGTATTTATGTAGAACAGTTGTTCTGCCGGGTAGAGGTTTTGCGGGCAACAATTGAAAATTTATCTCTTGGCGGCGATTAAAAAATATATAAACCGATTCATAGTTAGGTAAACTATTGCAAGGTAAAATGGTTATGCATTACAATGAGTTAGATATTCTCAGAATTAATTTCAGGGATCAATTAATTGTTTATATACAGGAAAAGAGAAAATTTTCCTTTTACAAAATTGGCGTGTGGCGCCAAGTTTGGCGACAAAAATTTGTGCGAGCACATGTGAGAATTAAACGAACTAAGCACGTTTAGGAAAAACAATTCATATTGGTATGACAATTCAATCAATTTGCAATGAAATGTATAAAAAGAGCGTGGATACAAAACATTACTAGTGTTTTTACTGGAAGCGGTCAGACGATTTGTCCGCATGGTTCCTGGTCGGTTGTTCGGGAAATGCGTAAACAATCGAGGGGCCGAGCCCCATTTCACTTCTCTTCGAGGGGGGGAAAGTGTGTTTTTTTTTTTTTTTTTTGGTTTGATTGTTAAGAGGACGAAAGTCCAGGGGTCGGTTAAATAGGGATCGACCTTGGTGGGACAATATCTTTTCGCGGGGGGTTTTGCTACGCCCATGATGTCGAGAGTAAAGAGAGGGTGCAGACGAAGGTTTCGGTTTGAAGCTGTTGGAAGCTCGCTCGTTTAGAGTGTGGCGTTTGTGTAAACGATTGAGACGTTACGTATCATTTCCGTGGGAATTGAAATTTGAACAATTAAAAGCGTCTTGAGTATTATTGATTGATATTGTGTAGAATTAGATAATGATTGTTTCTATATATGTGTTGTAATGATATAAAAAAAAAGAAAGGAAAATGTGTGTGACGTGTTTACAGTGTAACGTATTTAATTAAAAAAAAAAAATCTGTTAAGAATCAATGAATTTTGTGTGATTGAAGAGACTATCAAACTTGATTTTATGTATAATTGAATAATTATATATATAGGATTTTAACTAGTAATGCAATTAAATGTGACGAGTTAGCGTAAATATAGGAGCGCATAGAAAAGTATTTTGCGACTCATTTCGCATGGAGATATTTTGTGTTTTAAAGTGTATAACTGTATTAATTAGTGTACTTTAATTTTAATTTTGGTGCTATTAATTGGAAACTAATATGACACTTTTATAAGGAAAATCGTACTTTATACAGACAATACGAACTTTTAGAAATATAAACTTTTGGGGGATATGTGTGATTTTGACTAAGTGGTATGACTGACTTTTTATAACTTTCCATTGAGATTTCCAGAAGATAAAAAGAAAACCGAAGGATGTCCATACAAATGTTTAAAGAACTTTTAACAGGACAATTTTCTACATACAAGTACCATTAACAGGTAATGCGAGAACTCAGGTTTTCGCGGGAAAAGTTAAAGACTTTCCTACGCAATTTGCCTTGTGTACAAAAAGGTTTAAGACCTTCACTACAAATTAACATTCTGGAACAATTATATAATGAATAAATGTAAAATAAGGTTCAAGACCAAATTTTATAATTTGAGGGTTACCAAGTATGTCAGTTGTGATTATGAAATGTAAAATAAGGTTCAAGACCAAATTTTATAATTTGAGGGTTACCAAGTATGTCAGTTGTGATTATGAAATGTAAATAAGGTTCAAGACCAAAATTTATAAATGTTAAAAATTACCAACCCAAATTTGTTATATGTAAAAATTGTATTTTAATGTGTTTTTAATTTTTTTTTAATTAGTGGAAGGGGGGTACTGTGACAGTGTGCTGTCACACGTTGCAATTTTTACATAGGGATCTGACCTATTTTGTACTTTGTGCAATTTGGTCAGATGGCTAGACTGACGGTCGCCGGTTTTTATTACTGTGTTACATTGTGGGAGAGTTTCGTCACTGAGCCATTTTTTACAACCACGCCAGGATTGGCCAGGAGGGGTGACCAGGAGGGGCGGAGCGAATTCCAAGTGGTGGGTTTAATAATTTATGTGGGATTGCAACCCCCCACCCCAAGACACCACCGTGGGAAATTCAAGGTTTCCCACATGACTTACAACTCTGCCTTTGCCCAAGAGATACGGGTAAATTTTTGCTCCATCGTCTCCCGTCCTCATGTCCATCTCCGGAAAAGTCCCAATGCCATGAGATCAGACGGCAGCGCTCCCATTTCGTACCAACGCCACTGAGCTACGGAACCAGACGAGCCCCTGGAGAAGGAAAGGTCCTGATGCCAGGACGCCAGACGTCAGCATCCACATTTCATGGTAACGCCCCTGGTAGCCGGTCATCTACACCCCAAACAACCAGCTAATCGCCTCGGACGGAACTCTCCCCAACCGGTACACGTGAGTCAGTAACACATTATTGCACATAACCCCCCAACCATAAGTTTTCTCCTATATAATTTAATGTGTCAATAAAGCACCGTTTTAAAAGTAAATTATTGGTATGTATGTATTTTTTCCAAGACGACATTATTCATAAAGATACAAAAAAATAACACAACGCAATCCAAAAAATGTACTAGCCAATTTACCCCACGACACGCATAAAACGCAATAACAATTTACAGGATTTGTGCAAAAATGGTTTACTATACGAGATTGATCACGGAAAAAAAAAGTGTTTGTTGACGGGTTTCTGAAATAAACTATTTCATTACAAGTTATCATCGGTTTAATTCACAAATCCCCAGTCGTAGCTGCTTAGCGACGAAACTAAGCTCAGGTATTCTGATCACTTTTTATTTTTAAACAATTCCACATTTAGAAGTGAATCGCTTGAATTTCGTCACTTAGAGTTACGTGGTTTGCGATTTAAGCCGACATGTTATTGCAATATTAATAACTAATTAAAATAAACAACATTTATTTGGTTGGTTAATTAACGTTACAATAGAGCTGCAGATTGAGCTATTGGTGACGGTTCGAGGTCTGAAGTCTATCTCGAAGGAAAGACCCGGTCACACTACCTCGTATTTTTAAACCATGATCACATGACAAGGACATCACCTGGGCTGACAACCCCCAAAGCAAACTTCAATGGGCGCCAGGACATTGGATCCCGGTGTGTACTTTCAGTGCACCAGTCCCGTATATCCCGTATGCCCGTGGAAAAAAATTGTGGATATTTTTAGCAGTCTTTTTTAATTTAGACGGGAATCTGGCAGCCCGCAGCAACGAGATCGCTACATTTTAACTTTTGTCAAATCCTCATGCCGATTCGCACTTGAATCCTTTGACATACGAGTTAAAAAAAGAAGCATTTCCTTTATACGTACTGTGGGTCCGATGGCCCAGAGGGACAAGTAGTCGACTAGCAATCAGAGAATTGCGAGTTCGAATCGGCATGAGGACTTGACAAATGTTAAAATGTAGCGATTTCGTGATCGGTGGGCTGCCAGATTCGCGTCTAAATTACAAAAATCTTCTAAAAATATCCACCGGCGTGTATGAGAGACTGGTGCACTGATTGTGGTCCAGTGTCCTGGCGCCTATTCCTATTGAGGTTAAGTTGGTTGCCAAGAGCGGCTCAGGTGTTGTTCTGGTCCTCTGACAATGGTTCAAAAATGGCAATGTACTCGGGTCTCTCCTTCACGGCAGTCCCCAAACCACATTAAAGCTGCAGAGCACCGCCATCCAATGTGAAGCTCCAGTGCGACGTTCGTTCAACCAACCGTACGCGTACCTCTGATCTGCGACCACACCGCGCCGATGTGGCATCCCCACATCCCGGCCACTGCGAAGAAGAGGAGAGGGGCGTCGGGATTCGGAGTCCACGTCAAGAGGAGGGCGCACGAGGAGACGTTCAGAAGGGCGGCCGCCGCGAAGATTGGGGTGCGCCCCACTCGCCGCACCATCCACCCCGCGAAGAGGGAGGAGAGGGCGCACGACGCCCCGAAGCACACGGTCACCAGCCCCACGTGGGAGGTGCCCCACGCACACCCGACAAACGCCTGTTTGGTGAAAAGAAAAACAGTCTGTTTACCTGGCAACCAAGAGGTTTTCTCCAGCCGGCTGATAAGTGGGAGGAGGACATCTGAGATTCAAAAGAAACCTTTTGATTCTGTTTACTCTAGGTCTGATAGAAGTACAGGCCACAGTCCGCCAGCAGGAATACAGCCTCTCACCAATCACTTTGCCCGCTTTTTATTCACTTTGAACTTGGAATCGTAAATTAAAAAGCGGGTCAAAATTTAATTCTTGTAAAAATTTTACAGTTGAAATTTTTAAACTTTTCCTTTTTTTTTTGCGCCAACTCAGAATTTTCTGGTGGTAGTAGTTTCGTCCTGTCAGAAGGAAGGAAAAACCTCTATATGATCGCGAAGATGAGTCCTACTGACAGTTTGTAGCGTCCTACCGGAAGGACGCTGTACGTTCTATCATTAAGACAATGACATTTTTAGTTTAATACGTGTTCAATTGTTAAAATGCTTCACTAAACTCAACCTCAAAACTCTGATTGTCATTAAAATGAACCACAATATAAATAATATAGTAAAACATATTAATAGGTAATGAGTATTCCTAATGTTATGGATTTTTGAAGATTTTTTTTCTAATATCCGAGTGCAAATTAAATGCAATAACTGTTCTCTCAAAGTCTGTAATGAAAGTTTTTTTTAAGGAAAATTGAGTAGCAACTATGTTAAGGACGTTATATATATAGAGAGAAAAATTAAGTCCAGGCTCATTCGGTACTAATATCAATGGACTGGATGCTCCATGGACATTCCGTCAACACAGTATAAGGTTCATTTCATCTCCTCCAAGGAAAAAATCACGCCAATCAATTTCGAGAGGCCCGCCGAGAAACATGGTTCTCAATTCAACAGTTACCTGCATGTACTTTTTTTAATGAATGTTTGCGCCTGCTTTTTGTTCTAATTCAGATATAGTGTCCGATTTCGAAAATGCTTTTTTTGTTAGATAGAGGATGTCTCACTTGAACACAAAACAAATATTCGGTATTTAACTATCCAGAATTTTTAATTAACCGGACCGTTTGAAAATAAATATTGTCCGATTTCGAAAATTATTTTTGTCTGTCAGAGAAAAATCCACTTTGGCAAAAAATGTTTTTAAAAATTGGTTATCCGGCTTTTATTGGTTTTTCGGAAATATGGATTAACCAGACTTGTTTTTTAAACATTTTCTCTGATTTAAAAATATTTTCATTGTTGGATAGGGATTGTTATAACAATATATGATACATTGTTGGGACAATATAGTTTTGTTTTCCGGGCATTCATAAAACGAATCTGGGATGTGGAAAGTAGTGAGAAACAAGTAGAATTTCTTAATAATAGCAGGGGGCGAAACCCTTTGCTAAATTAAAAGACAAAAATAAAATTATCTTTTTTAAAAAAAGAAAACCAACTTTAAGAAATAATATACTAAAAAGTAAAAAATAATTTTTTAATTTTACAAATAAGTTGAAAACATTTAAATATTTCATATTAACTTTTTGCGAATTTTTTAACTTGGTACCAATTTACAAAAACCATACCCAAATTTTGGCACCGACTTAAAAAAAAATTATAATAAGCAAAAAATTAATATGAAATATTTAAAAAATTTCAACTTATTTGTAAAATAAAAAAAAAATCTTTTTAGCATTTTTTTCTTCTTAAAGTTAGTATCATCTTTTTAAAAACGATTATTTTATGTTATAGCTCGACTTACCATAGTGAAGTCCCCCGTGTAGAACCCCTTCGTCATCCCGAGGTACATGGATATCGGCATCAGCAACACCAGTTCCGTCCTCTTCGCCAGTCGAAAAGTGGCCGACAGCAGTCGAAGCGACAACCCTTCGTCGCCGTCCGCCTCCTTCGTCTTGTCGTCCAGCGGATCGAGGAACAGCGCGACGAACAGCACTGAGGCCAAGCCGAGGCATACGCACACCCCGCTCAGCAGATACCGCGTGTCGTCCGAGGGCAGCTGCCGCGCGCGTTCCTCGAGGCACGCGACCGACTCGAAGCTGCAGAAGTCCGCGCCGCAAGCGCAGGAAGAATAAGAAGCGTTCTCCATCCTCTCGCGCAGTCGGTCGTCCCCCTGCAGCACGTAGTAGGACATGAGGTTGCTCCAGACTGACCCGGAGAGGAAGGCCAGTCCGTGGAAGCCGAAAAACCGAGCAGTCGTCGATTCGATCACCCGTGATCGACGACTGCTCTGCGCGTCGACCTCTTTCGGATAATTCCGATTCGATTCGCTCTTTCCTTTGTCGTTAGTCGAATCGAAATTTTTGTGCTCTTCGCTTTTAGGAAACGAATTATTTTGCTTGTTACTATTCCCCTCTGAGATGTCGGCGTGGCAAGACAACCGACATTCGGACGACGACAATGGATGTCCGAGTTTCGATCCGTCGAGACTCGTATGAAAACTCGCGACGCTTTCATAAGAAATCTTTGTTTTTTTGTCGTCTCCTTTCGAATGTTTCTCCAGTGGACAAGATTCCGTACCATCGTATTCCACATACACGCAACTAATGCAACGGCAACTCGATTGAGCACGTTCTTTTCGAGCGACGTTTTCTTTTTCGGTTTCAGGGTCCTTCTCTACAAGCAGAAGTTCGGAGTACAGAACGGACACATCGTTCAAGTAATTGGCTTGAGATCCCCATAGGAGTGCTGCTCCGAAACCCAAAAGAATCGAAGTCGGAATCATGACGTTCCAGTGCGGGTAGAAGTTCGATCCCACGTACGGAATGTAACTCAGCATCGACAGCACCAAAGTCAGCTTGCTTCCCAGTTTCTTGATGACGTACTTTGGGAATATCAGAGCTGATATGCAGAAGCAGAGATAGAGGACCGCCTGTGACATGACTCCGATCCCCTGCTCGCTGTTCATGGTGCTCTGGAGCATCGTGAGGCCGTCGTAGGCCGTAAAGAGGACGAGTACGCCGACTGAGAGGACGACGACGTTCTTGATAATCCTCGTTTTGCTCATGGTGGGAATTGGCTGCACCACGTCGAGAGTTCCGTTTGCTTTAATTTTCATGGTGGGAGGTTGTGCAGCACTTGTTAAAGATAACGCCTATAAAACACCACATACATATAAAATCTTAGTAAATATATAAAACAGTTCCGAAACTAGAAAGTGCATTTCATCAACAGTTCATTTACGAATTAAACTAAACGTATTGTGGAGCATGCCAGTTTCAAAATCCTCTAAAAGTGCTGCATCAATTATATGGCTTGGAAAAAGGACCAATGAAAATTTGATAATTTTTTGTTTTGAACTATTTTGAATATATCAATTTTAAACTCCTAAATAAAATAGAAACCAATGTCCCCAGACTCGACTAACCTTTCAAATAAAACAATTCCTCGAATTCCGTAACATCGCAACAAGGCTGTGCCCCCAACTTTGAAGCCATTTTTCTCAAAACTATCAATTATGACATGGGTCCTTCGTGTTCTAAGACATAGAATGATTCCAATAAAAAAATTATTGAAAAGACAAAATTTACAATTCTAGAAAAACTCAGTTGTAAGTTATCACAATGAATATCAGATGGGTGAATGGATTAACAATCATCCTGGTATCGATGCATACAACTTTCCTCTACACGATGGTAGGTCGTTTATTCCCTTATATTGATCCCCTTTGAAGTTATGGGGATTTTAAAATCGTCGTTTTTTACATTACTACCCCGTGCGGCTATGTAACCGTTCCGAAATGAAAGACATATTCACGTCAAAACCGATGAGTGTTTTGAAATTTTGTTTTTGTTTTTTTGGCATTTATATTTAGTTGAAAATAAAGTTTTTAATAAATACTCTTGTCACCATGCACAAGAGTATTCTAAAACGTAAATTTACAATTCCATTAGTTCATATTGTTAGGAGTTTTATAAATGAATAGCCCAAATGCAAAAGCAGTTACATCCAAAAATTAGATATTGGTATCAATAGGTACTTTATAACTTTGGTTTCAATTTTAAAGTATGAAGCAAATGTTTTTTATTTAATATATTTTTTTTTTTAATTCACTCGGATTAAAAGCAAAAGCAGTTATATCTACGCTCATCAAGCTTTATACAAATACAAAAGTAGTTATTTTGGTAGTTAGTTAGTTAGAAGAAAAGTAGTTAGTTAAAAGTAGTTAGTTAGTTAGAAGAAAAGATACACTATTTACAATTTTTTTTTTACTATTTAGTCTTTTTTTAAATACTGTATATTAAAATGCCCTCAGTTGAAAGTCTAGGTAACTTATAAGTTCATTTTTCCCATCTAAACATATATTTCCACAAATTTATTAGTAAACTTTCTTAAAAATAGGTATATATATAATTTTTGAATATGCATATATATGATTTTTGAATATGTGTATATATGAAATATGTATAATAGTGATTTTTAAAATTTCTAATTTTTATTTAAAAAAGTCTGTACGGTCTGGGCGGATGTTATGGTTACATTGTAATATTTAAACGTAATATGTATTTTTTAATTTAAAAACCCAAGTTTGAAAATGATAGCTAAAATTTTTTTTTCATTTTTCCGTCTCAAAAATTTGCGCTTTCTGAAGATACTTTGCAGTTGACGTCCTACGAATATAGATGTCGTCACTACAGTATTTAAGCAGTTGTTCATGTAATACTTCTTTTCGCCATCATAAGCGTAGGATTTACGTGGGGTAGAGCCTATTCTAATAGTCAAATAAAAAAATCATACCATTTTTAACCGACTGAACAGCGCGCTAACCAAAACTTTCAAATAAAAACGCCAGAAATTTTAAATTAAAACCGCCAAATCGCGCGCTAAGGAGAGAGGCAATTCGACAGTTAGGTTTTTTTCCGAATGATAAATGTTTTGTAATTATATGCTTATCAATTGACAGTAACTCTAATTTAGAATGACGTTTACTTTTGTTATATACTATTACTCTTTAAAAGTGCTCAGGTGAATGTGCGTTTATGTTCTGAAAAGGAAGTTGCTAAAAAACCTGCTATTAACGCATTGATTTTTATGGAGAGTACGTTGTCTGATGTTGCTCACATTTTTTTTCTTCTACAAAAGCTACAATTAAAAATAAGAGTATGTGTGAATGTGGTATTCTAATATTAAATATAAGAGTATGTTTGAATGTGGTATGCAAAACACTACCTTCCACTGCTTGGACATGTTTGGAAATGTATATATAGATTCTTTTCAACCTCTAATTGTACGCTTGAGGCTTGACATTTTAAAATTCCACCAGTTTTTCAGTTTATAACGTTTTTAGCAGCTATTTTTTAAAATGGCCAAAAATTAGTATCTACATTGTTATAAAATCATAAGATCTTATTGTTATAAAAGATAAGATAAGAAACAACAATGAAATACTTCGAAATAAATATATATATAATTATTGTTGTAAACAATTAAAAGTTGGAGATCAAAAATTGGTATTGCGAAATAATTTTTTGTGATAATTATGTTTCAACGGGAAAACTAGCGAGAAAAGTGAGATGTCTGAAGATAGAGAAAAGAGATGTCTGAACAGTAGACGAGTTATTTTGCCTTCCAGAATAAGAGAGGAAGAATGAATGGGGAGCGAACCAATGGGATAAAAAAATGTAATGCGTGTGAAACAGCGGGTAGCAGCTAGTATAGTAATAAATATAAAATAGGAAACTACAATATATATATATATTCATAATCAAAAATAACTCACTGAAGTTGACCACTTTCTTCAATTTTCTTCAGATTCGGCGCAAACAATTATTTATCCGCTCTACAGATTTCTTCGATTTCTATGTGCAACTGGAAATGTGGTGCCGCGGTCATTTTGACAAGTGACGAGAGTATGAAAAGGGGAGTTTTATCAAGTAGATAACTGACGCTGAAATTTTACAGTTTCTTTAATTTACCATCCCTACCTTTTGTGCCTTCAGTTGTAAGATTTTATTATCTTATCGCATCTTTGTTAAAATGTAGACAATTATAAATAGCGCTGCATTCAAGGTTTTAATTCTCATGCTTGGCTAAAAGAATTAAAAGCCCAGTATCTAAATAAAAAAAAATATATATAAAAAAATTTAAGAAATAATTAATCACTAATTTTGAAATGCTGATAAAATTATTAATGCCTTAATGATTATTCTTTATTAATAGGCAAAATTTTATTACTAACTCGCATCTCGTCTAAAAATTATATTTTTTCATTAGGGTAATATTTGGATTATTATAAACACAAACAGTTTTTTTTAAAAATTTTTGCTTGTTTGTTTAAATTTTGAAGAAATTGTTACTTCTGATCAGCATAAAATAAATAATTTTTTTGTACGGTCCTGAGGAAGACATAAGAGAAATTATGTCAACATTTTATAAATTTCTTGTAAATGCGTAAATGTCATAAAAAACTACAATAATAACTAAAGAATCATCTAATATTTGTATGTGAATAAAACGATAATAGTACAAAGAAAATTATGATTTTTTCACTCTTTGACGCTGACACTAAAGTTCGTATATACGTCATGGGACGTCCGGTTTTTCAAACAATGTAACCAATTTTCAATAATAGAACGTACAAGGACTCATCGTTACAATTGTACAGAGGTTGTTCCTTCCTTTTGGCAGAAAATTATGAATTGACAAAAAAAAAATGTTCAAATATTACAACTGTAATTTTTTTTATGTACAAAAGTGCTTCAGGAAGGATTTTGACCTGTAAATTCTTTCATTCGAATTTTTTTTTTTAAAAATACTGCATTTTACAATATTTTCCAAATTTAAAGGTGTGATGTAGAACTTGTAAGCTACCTCTTTGACATTTATTAAATTTTTTTTTAAATAAAATAAAAAAGAAACATGTATAGAAAATTTGTATGAAGCTCCAAATATAAGGACGACAACTTTACAATTTCAAAATGTGCTTAATCGTTCGTGGACTAGTAATAAAGGGACACTGATGTTGAAAGAGGCGGAATGGTGTTTTAAATGCATTAAAACATAATTAGCTGCTTGGCCTCGCGTTTCTGAGGAACCCGCGGTGAAAAACCTAATGTTCCAAAGACCTGCGCGCTACTCACTACGCTACAAAGGCACGTTCAAATTAGATCGTACAAATATTTTCATTAGATGTTTCTTTATACAAATATTTAAAATTTATTTTTTAAATAAACCGTTGATATTTATGAGATGAACGTACGATTCGTGTGTGCTCCGAGAGATTCTCTTTCTTTTGAGACTCCATTTGTTGAGTTTCGCCGGGTGTAAGAGGCGTAAAAGGGTCCTATATTGCAGAAATAATATGTATGATGGTGACGTTATAAAATAAACCAAATTGAAATAAGTTACAGATATTTATTTAGTGCAAAATCATCCACGGAAAGCGGGTAAAGGGGAATCCAGAGCGTTTCCTTCTTTCGGCTATTCTATTTTGCTGTCGGAGTACCGCCGCCTCTCCACGGTGAAGTAGCCGACGAATCCGAAGGTGGAGACGACCAACAGGAGGTAGATCTTGACGGAGGTGCACAGGAAGTTGCTGTAGACGAACGACACGAAGAACCCCAGGGAGTACCACATGTGGAAAGTAGCGAAGGCAGCTTCTTCGTCCGTTTTAAAGAGGATGCCGTAGAAGGCTGGGGGAAAAAAGAACCCTGTTTTAATCAATGAGCAAGTTAACCCTTGCAGTCAAGAGGAGACTCTCGGTCACCAAAATAACAACCAGTTCTTTTGTTCCCTGTTCTTCAAATTGAAAAAGAACTGCATGTTCCTGAACATAATTTTTTTTTTCTTTCGTTAGCTTGCTCTTTACCTAAGTATGAAATCTCTTGGATATCAACCTATTTTATTAACCCTTTGCACGCAAGTGTCGCCTTTTTAAGTCAACGTTTTTTAAGTGAAAGAGAATAACGTATTTTGTGTTTTAAAAAGTTAGTCTCTCACAAACTTTAAAATAAATTATTTTTGTCATGTAGAATCTAAAACTCATGAATCTAAAATAATGGCGATCTAAAATTTTTCCTTCGGATTCAAATTTCCCACGACCCCTGTTCTTTTTAAAAAACATTTCACAAATGTCATAAACCATGAAATATATGTTTAGTATACTAAGGTATAACTTTTATTTTTATAGTTATCGACCCTAAACGTAAAAAAAAAACACTAAAGAATAGCTCTTAAAAAAAAAACACGGGAATGTAATTGTTCCATAAAATGAACGTAAAGATCAAACATGATCAAACTGATGTTCTGATGATATTCAGAACTTTATATACTTATTATCTTTTTTGTAAAAAGGGGTGCTCAGAATGATTCGATGAGGGTTCAACTTGTTTTCTTCTTAACTTTTCTGTTGTCGAGGGTCTTGCCACCTGTTTTGGGGGTTGGCAGGGGAGATGGAGATGCGAGGAAGCTCGTTATTTCAGCGGCGGCTACTGTTCTTTGCCGGCGGTGTTTGTCTTCTCGGCGTGGATGCCCCCCCCCCCCCCCCCCCAAGTTGTGGGAGTCCCCGCTCTGGATGTCTTTTTGGAGCGAGGGCAAATCGACAGAGGTGAAGGGGATTCGAAGGTTGACGGAGCTCGAGAGAGGACCTCGGATGACGATTGAGGGGTGAGCAGAAGATCGTCAGAATTCTCAATGGGCGCCCATGCCTATTTCTTCAAAGTCCGGCGATGTCCTAGGACCGGACTCGCTGCCAAGCCACTCGAGTAATTCGAACATTCATTAGTTCCTCTCTGCGCACTGGGTCTCACATACTCCCCAGTGCCTCATCCAGCATCCGGCCATCCTTTTCCCGGACACTCCAATGTTCCTCTCAAGCACTGGGCCTCTGCACTGCCGTCTAATACTCCCCAGTGCATCAACAAGCATTCGGCCATCATTCTCCCGGACACTAATAAGTTCCTCTCATGCGCTGGGCCTCTGCATTCTGCCTGACACTCCCCAGCGCATCATCAAGCATCCGGCCATCCATTCCCCGGACACTCATACGTTACTCTCAAGCACTGGGCCTCTGCATTCTGCCTGACACTCATCAGTGCTTCATCGAATATCCGGCCATCCATTCCCCGGACACACCGAAGTTCCTCTCAAGCAGCTAAGTCTTAAACATGTTGGCTTAATGTGTTTTTTTTATATACCTTTCAAATCATTATATTATTTTACTTAATACTTCATTTAGATTTTGGTTTTTATTCAGTTGAGTCCTTTTCGTTTCTACTGAGCATCCCTTTCAACTTTTATTACATCTTTATTCCCCCTAGAGTCCTAGAGTCCTTTAATTATTAATTGTGATTATATTGTGCATATATATAATAAATTAAATATGTTATTTCTGTAATCTGATTATTTTGCCATTCCAATCAATTCACTTATCGATCACTTTGGCCCTTTTCCTATTACGTTCCTGGTATCTACCACAACATCTGGTAGAAGTTACTGACTTAAATCTTAATACCCAAAACAAGCAGTACACTGAACGTGGGGCTCAAAATGATTTCTTTGTTCGGCAATGCAGTAAAACAATTGACTTGTAACTTAGTTTTAAAAAGTGCAATATTAAAAAAGTGCGGGGGTTACATCCAAAAAAAATGTGGGGGCAACCGCCCCCCCTTTTCCACCCGAATCGCCGCCACTGGGCTTGCATACTATTCTCAGATGAAAGTAGGCTCAGTCTCTCGTTTGATTGTCGACGACAACTGATCTGGGTTGATAGTGGTACTGCATATTGACCGGCAAACATACAGGAAAGGAACCAATATGCAACATGTAGTGTCATGGTATGGGCTGGCATCATGATCAATGGTCGTACGTCCCTCTATGTGCTTCCAACGGGGACTATGAATGACCAACGATACATCAGGGTTCGCAACCCTTTTCACATATGTCCCTAGGGAAAAAGGGACCAAAAATCTTCGAAAACGGGACAAAAAGGGACCTACAAAATTTAAATCCTCATTAACTTTTAAGTCATCAATGTGAGAGGGAGAAAATTATAGGAAATTCGCAATAGAGCACAAAGAGTTTTAAATAAAAAAAAGTTATATTTTCTATGTAACAATACAGGCTAGCCACGCAGTGGCAACAATCGCACATCCAACTGAACTATTTAGTTGCATGTAACCGAAAAATTCAAATTGTATCTGCTCTTTTAAAATATCCTTTCGCTTTATACCGCGTTAACAACTCTGTCAAATAAACGTTAATTTGGCAAATTTGTATGGATTGTGAAAATGCGAGTTTGGGCGATTTTTCCATGTTCGCATTGTCGATTTCGAAATCTGAAACGTGGCAGCACTGAGTTGAATGCAATTAAAATAATCGCCGGACAGTTGCTGAGTGATTTTTTAGTCACTCAGCTGGTTAAAAGTTGCAGTGCAATTATTGCTTGTGCCAGGCAAATAATTTCTAATCAGACATTTGATTACATCAGTCACAAGTCCGTGACTTTTCCCTTACCAAATTAAAGAGTTTAATAATTATTAGTTAAATAGTGTACAGGTTATGCATAAAACTCCCTTATTCCTTAATCATAGTAACATAAACAACAACTGACTGCAAAAATGTATCATTTCATTTCAAGTTTTATAGCATCAATTCTATTCGAAATTATTCGAAGTCTGCATACATTGAAATGGTCTTGCATTGAGTATAACTCTTCACAGGTCGTTTTAAATAAATGCGTCCATACTTTTTTCCATGATTGAATGTATTATAAGCAGTTTGTTACTTTTCGTAGAAATATACATATATAATATAAATCAATGAAGGAATATATAACGGGCAGCACATGCGTTTTGTTGTAGCAATGAAACTATATTTAAGAACACAAATTGAATCATTTCGACTCGTTTCATTCGTTTTTCCAATACCCTAGTAAAAATTTGAAGGAAAAAAATTTAATTTAAGTTTTCTTTTGAAATACAGCATTGCACTATTTCAAGTATTATTCCAACCAAATTTTTTGAAGAAAATCGTAGCATTAATAAAAAAGTTAGTAAATTTGCGAAAATACTTTAATATTTTTGTAATAATTTCATGTTTTTTGTAACTTTTTAAATTATAATCCGAATTGAAAATTAGCAGAGATGTCACTTACTGCAGAAGATATTTATTTTACAAATAAAATGTAAATCAAAGAGTATTTTTCTCCTGATAATATACATAGGCCTACATTCTACACCAATGTGATTAATTAATTTGTAAAAACAAAAACAGCAAGCCTGCCTCTTAGTTTAATATTTCGAGATTTGCAACACCCTATTAGCAGACCCAACATAAATACGAACATGAATCGTGATTTTTGTAATGATCATTACAAAAGGAAAAAAAATAATCTTTGGTTAAATAGGGGAGGACAAAGGTGCCAGAAATAGAGAAAAAGGGACCATATTCTGAAAAAAAGGACTTTCAAGTACTTCAAGTAACAAACGGACCTGTTGCGAGGCCTGATACATTAATGATGTTCTGCTACCTCATGTTCGCATGTTCCGTGGTGCTGTTGGGGTTAGATTTGTTAACGCAACTTGTTACTGAACAGTCGCTGTCCAGGAGGGTCTAGAGAGCGAGGATATTCAACACCTCGCATGGCCAGCATGATCTCCAGATCTGAATCTCATTGAAAATGTGTGGGATGCTTTGGGGAGGAGTCTTCTTGTTTGTCGACAAGGCTCTCCAATAAACAAGGACACCCTCATCTGTGCACTGACAGAGGAATGGGATAAATTACCCCAACAGCTGCTGGATAACGTTGTGCAAAGCATGACACGACGTGTGGAATCTTGCATCGCCCTCCATGGTGGCCATATCCCGTATTGACATCTTACGCCTGAACGCATGCGGACGGTAATTGCATTTTTTTTCACTTATACGTATTCAGATCAAAATTACCATTTTGTCCTTTCAACGCTTTTCAAAGCCTTCTGGATTTCAGAACACAATAAATTATCTTTATTGTAATGTCCTAGCATTCTGATATTTTATTTCACTTGGTATCCAACCACACTTACTTTTTTATGCGATATATAGCTTTTTGTGATCCGTCCTTACCAATTGGATCTATCTATACATGTGTGTGTGTGTGTATTCGAAGTTTTGAATCATATTGCAGTGAAAACAGCTTGATAAATTTGATAGTGTCTTTACCACTTAGAGCAGTAGTTCCCAACCCGCTGTCAACTATGACTACAGTAGCCTTGCCCTTGTGGATCGCTGAAAAATAATAGTGCTTTTTCTGAGAGTGTATGGCTTTAGTGTGACCTCTTACCTCTGAGCTGCGACCACACCGTGCCTACGAGCAGTCCCCACATGCCGCCCGCCACGAAGAACAGAAGAGGAGCGTCGGCATTCGGAGTCCACGTCAAGAGAAGGGCGCAGGAGGCGGCGTGGAGGAGGGCGGTGGCTGCGAATATGGGGATGCGCCCCACCCGTCGCACCATCCACCCGGAGAGGAAGGAAGAGAGGGCGCACGCCACCCCGTAGACGGCCGCCACCAGGCCCACATTGTGGGCCCCCCATGCACATCCGATGTACGCCTGCAATAAAAAAAAGTGCATCGATGTATGATCTGTATGAAGACAACTCGATACTAATTGCATATTTTCGTGTCGACTGGTTGGTTAACACTACAGCTGCACAATGGTCTACTGGCCAGTTGCCGGCGATTCGGAGTTAAAAGGGAGGGGGGGGGGGGGGAGGACGGTAAAAAATTTCACCAACTTTCTACTGTTGCAAAATATTATAATAAATATTGCACATTACCTATTTTTACCCAAATTACGGAACAGAAATAGTTAGGAGGGGATTGTGATGCAAAAGTTTTTCCTGGTTTGGCAATGCAGCAAAAAATTGAAAAGTGAAATATGTAACAAGTAAGGATGTAACATCCGAAAAAAGCCATTAAGTCAGCGATTCTCAACCTGTGGGGCGCGCCCCCCTAGGGGGGCGCGAGCACACTAGAGGGGAGGCGCGAGAATATCCAAGAGAAAATATTATTTCAAAAATTGATTAACAGACTGAAAGGAAAGCACACATACACATAGAAAACAAAATACATTTCGACATATTTAACAAATAAAGTAAAACAACTTACTAAATCAAAACTTACTAATCAAAACATACTAAATTAAAAACAAATTTAATAATTATTAGTGACTTCCTTGGGCCTGTCTTGCAAAGCAAAGTTTTTCGAAGGAAGGCTTAATGTTAAAAATAGCAACTCTCAGTTCTGTTTCTATATTTAGCCGAGATCTATATTTTGTGTTCAAAGAAGCCACAGTAGAAAATCCAGTTTCACAAAGGTAGGACGTTGAAAATGGTAATATAATGCGAAATACCCTTGTTTTTAGTGCAGAAAAATCATCCTCTACTCCTGCTCAAAATTCAAATAGTGATTTATTACTAAATTGTCTTTTGGTTTCGCTACTTGTCGCATAGGCGTAGGAAGTAGGGGGGCTGGGGGTGCTTGAGCCCCCCCAGGAAATATTCTGAAGGGGCTCAGCCCCCCCCCCTAACATTTTAGTATTTTGTTCCAAAATATATTTCATAAAATAAATCTTCTCACATTGTTGTATATGAAAGATGAATAATTTTTATGCTTATTAGAATAAAAAAAATTAGTATTTTTTATTTTCGACTATTTTTAGAAGCATTAAACAGGAAAAAAAATTAGTTTGATAAAAAAATGATTAAAAAAGTTATTTTTTAAGAGTGATTATTTCCTTAGAAATGAAACCAACTGATTTATACTTTATTTTCTAAACAGATTATGTAGTTGAAATTTCCTATTTAGAAAATTACATTTTGTTATAGAAGGTTAAATTTAAATAAATTCCTTCAAACAACTACTAATCTAATAAATAGTAGATATATAAATTCATATTTTAGCTTACAATACGTTTTAGTGATTATTTTATGTTTTAAAGGTGTCCAAACAAAAAAATAATACACGTTAATTTATTTTTGATAGATTAACTCCATACTATTTTAAACACAAAAAAAATCAAAATTATACCTCTTTGTTCAGAAAATTTTCAGCCCCCCCTGAAAATAACCATTTCCTACGCCACTGACTTGTCGTGAAGTCTATGAATTTTTCTTCCTCATCAATTGAAAGTCCTTCGGGAGTCTTATGAAATGGATCCCTAACCCAGTGGCGTACGCAGGGGGGGGGGGGGGGGGGTTGAGGGGGGTCACAACCCCTCCCCATCGATCTATTGTTTAAATTTTTTTTTTTAAATATAATATTTTTTTTATTTGAAAAAAAAAAGAAAAAATCAGAAAATTACAAATGTATTTTTTTACATTTAAGAATCTACATTTGTTTGCAGAAAATTAAAACAAATTTATTTTGACTGCTGTCTCTGAAAACATTCAAACAGTGGCGTACGCAGGGGGGGGTTGAGGGGGGTCACAACCCCCCCCATCGATCTTTTGTTTAATTTTTTTTTTTAAATATAATATTTTTTTTATTTGAAAAAAAAAAGAAAAAATCAGAAAAATACAAATGTATTTTTTTAAATTTAAGAATCTACATTTGTTTGCAGAAAATTAAAACAAATTTATTTTGACTGTTGTCTCTGAAAACATTCAAAAGACCCAATTGGAATGTGGTTGTAGCTTTCACAATGAAATCGCTTGCAAACCTTTTTCAACAGTTTCCTTTCAAAGACGATTTGTATATATCATTAGTCAAATGCCCATCTTTTCCAAAGAAAGCAGTAATTGTAAACGTTCTGCCACCTGAAAGAATACTTCGAATTCTGAAAGAATACTTCGAATTCTGAAAGAATACTAATTCTGAAAGAATACTTCGTTTGAAAATGTACCCATGCGTCGAAATTGTAGCAAACACGTCTCAATACATATATCAAAAGCCACAAAGAACGGCTTTTCTGGAATTGTAATATATAGTCTACTTCGCTTCGTCCTAGTCTTTTCGTAATTATTGACTGTTGGACAGCCGGGCATGGGCATGGGCATTGGACATGGGCATTGGCATTGTATGCTTGTGGAGTAAGTTTTCTACGGATTTTAGAATGGACCCTACACTACAACACTACATTGCACCGAGAAGATAGTTCATGTTCATATAAGTTCAATGGATAAATGCAAAAGACAATCGAGTTTAGTTGCGTTTTTTTCTAAAAAAAGCAAAAGCGAAGAAACAGAAAACACGCCGAATGAGAATTCTTGTGTTTCCGGTGCCACATCCCGAGTCTCCAAGATGCCGGCGATTTCGTCTTCATTTTCTTGTGGAGAGAATGTTAAAGACATTGGAATTGTTGCTCAATCAGGAAAGGTAAGATGAATACAGTCAATAAACTTTTTTTATAGATAATAACAACGTTGATCTTTTTTAATGTTTTAATCCCATTGTCAATTTCCATATATGCTTATTTAGAAGAGTTGAGGAGCGTGCAAAACTAAACGTGTAATTTTTTTTTTATAAACATTGAATTTTGTAAAAAAGTGTAATCTATATCCGTTTTTGCAAAAAAAAAATATTTCCCAAATTTTTATATAGTTATTTTTAAAACTTGAAAATTCCGGAGATCTGTCCATAGAAACAAATAAAACCAAACTTTTTTTCTTTTGTTCTCGATTTGCGAATTTATTATATGTTCCATTTTGATAGCACGTTCCTCAATTAAAGCAATTGTGCTACTTCTACTTAGTTTAAAATTTAATTGATTAAATACAAAGGACTTATACTTTGTACAAATATAATGCTTTAATTTATTTGTAATTCCGGTTCTCCCATTTTTCATACTCACGAGCCACCACTGTTATTCGCATACATTTTTAACAACCTTGATGTATATATAACTGTGTAATTAAAAAATTATATGGCGTTGCTCTTTGCGCTAACGTCACACAGTGTTTGTTTTGCTAAAATAACTTTGATTTGGACAATTACCTAAATGTTTTAGGTAATTGTCCAAATCAAAATCCTCTCCTTTTTATTCAAAAACTTTTGTTTCACATAAACCTATTTGTTTAGTCTTCCACAATGTAAAATTTCTTGGAGCATAATTCAAACCGACAGCCCTGTAGTAAATTATTGTCTCGTGTCTAGGATTGTTTTTCTTGCTTCGTTTTGTGATTGGTTGGTTGAATCAACCCCATATTTTATAATGTTGACGCAGTGCGTTTTCTTTGTATTTTTTTTTATAGTTTTTACCGGTTCCTAATAGAAGTTTCGAAAACTTTCGATGGTTTCTTTGTTTTAAATCACCCCTTCGGTTGAAAAAAGAGAATAATTCTTACTTCGATACTATTCCTTGTTCGCTTAGGACTCACTCTTAGTCTCTAAAACATATAGCAAATTCAATACATTTGGCACGTCTGCTCAGAATTGAGTGACGATGCAGCTTCGACTGTCTTAAAATGTCATATTTAACTTAAGAGATTTAATCTTATGACAGTTTAAGAATACGACGAAAAATGAAGTCCAATCCTTTGCAAACAGATTAGTGTTGAATCTTTTTGGCATTACTATAGCCAATACAGCACGAAACCACAATTTTTCGGTCACATATAAAAGAAAATCGAGAAATTTTAATAAATTTAATAAATATTAACTGTTATTAATTGTTTTTATTACTGGTATTTATGTATCATTAATTCCAAGGCTATTTTACACACATGTTTAAAGACTTTTATTGCATGGTAATGTATAAAAAAAGGGGAAAAAAAGCATAGGAATAAATAACTTGAAAAGCTAAACATTTCTTATATAATAGTTAACATTTTAATAAACACTAAGATTACTACAACTGCATCAAATAGTTTTACTGCAATTTCATTAAGCATGCATTAGTAAATAAATTCGGTTTTCTTTTCAGCTTACGGACGCACAAATACTTTCGCTGATTCGTGATACATGGACACCGGATTCTTCGTACTCATTTCCTTCATCAGGAAAAAGAAATTTGAAGTTTCAGTATAACTGTTTGAATCGTTGGAAATGGCTTTCCTACTCTGAGAATTTAGATGGGGCGTTTTGTAAACCATGTGCACTTTTCAGTGGAAGCTGTGCTGGTCGTGGTGGTCAACCCCTTGGAAAGTTAGTAAAGACAAAATTTAGCAATTGGAAAGATGCAGTGGAAGAATTTCGGAGACACCAGGAATCAAGTTACCACCAAACTAGCACACTAAAGGCAACAAACTTCCTCTCTGTAATGGAGAAACGGCAACAACCTGTAGACCTGCTGATAGATGAGGGACTTAGAAGCCAAACAGACACCAACCGCAAGCGCTTAATGCCAGTCATCGAAACCATCATTTTATTAGGAAGACAAGGTGTTGCATTAAGAGGTAACAGAGATTATGGACCTATAGATGATATTTCTGAGCCCGTTGAGAATGACGGGAATTTCCGAGCTCTGCTACGCTTTCAAGCAAGAGCTGGTGATGCTGATTTATACAAACATTTAACAACGGCAAGTAAAAATGCAATGTATATAAGTCCGAGAATCCAAAATGAAGTGATATCGACATGTAACAAAATTATTTTAGCGGAACTAGTGAAAAAAATCAACTCTGCTGATGGGTTTTGCGTGTTGGCAGATGAAACGACTGATATTTCTGGAATTCAACAGCTCTCTCTTTGTGCCCGATTTTTGGGTAGCACTGATGGGCATGCTCGCATACATGAAGAGTTTCTACAATTTGTCCCTGTATATGATTCAACGGGTTCTGGCTTAGCGTCCAGCATTTTGAATAGTTTGCAATCGTATGGGGTCAATACTGGAAAATTAAGAGGTCAGGGATATGATGGCGCTAGTGCAATGAGCGGAAAATTTTCTGGTGTTCAAGCGCATATTAAAAAAAAAATTCCGCATGCATTATATGTTCACTGTAGTGCACACTGCTTAAATTTAGCAATAAGCCACGCCTGCAATGTAGTTTGTATTCGAAATGCGGTCGGAACTCTGAGTACATGTATTAATTTCTTCTCTTCTTCATCGAAACGACAAAATGTGCTCAACAACTGCATTACGTCTGTGTTGCCTTCAGCATCAAGACATTTAAAGAAACTTTGCCCAACTAGATGGGTGGCATGACTCCGTCATGACTCCGTCATTATATTTGTAGAACTTTTGCCTGCAATTTTACAATCACTAGAAATGCTTTTTTCAGATGGTGATAAAGATACTGCCACAAATGCCAGTATATTATTGGTTGCAGTTAAACAAATTGAGTTTTTAACAGGAATATATTGCTTACAGCGACTTCTTTCTGTCACCCTTCCGCTGAGTAAATATTTGCAAACTGAAGATATGGATTTGAGAGACGCACTGAATTACGCAGATCATTGCCAAAGTATTGTTCAAGACATGCGAGGAGATGCAGAGAACGAGTTTAAATATATTTTCAGCGATGTAGTCAAACTTTGCGAGGAAGAAGATATTTCTGTGACAATTCCTCGTCGGGCTAGGCGTCAAATCAATAGATGCAATATTCCAAGTGAATATCCAGAAGACTATTATAGGGCAGCAATATATATACCATTGTTAGATTGCTTTCTAAAGGAAATTCAAGAACGATTTTTAGAGCATAAAAATGTGCTTTCAAATTTTAAATGTTTGTTTCCAGGAAAGGTTGACGTTAACATAACCGTGAAACATAAAGAAGAAGCAAGAAACTTGCATTCAGCTTATGCAGATGTTTTGGACTCAAATGAAGAAATACTAATTGGCGAACTACGGCTGTGGTATCGACATTTGTCAAGTTTAGATTTAGTTCCGAAAAATGCCCTTCGTGCTCTTGATAAGTGTGATATTCAGTTTTTTCCTAATATTTACAAATTGTTAAAAATTATCTGTATTCTTCCAGTATCCATTGCTTCCAATGAAAGATCATTTTCTTCCTTAACACGGTTAAAGTCATATTTAAGGAGTACTACGAGCGAGCAACGACTAAATGGTCTTGCTGCACTCTATATTCACCGAGAAATAACTGTAAACCCTGAGAAAGTAATTGATTTGTTTTCAGAAACACCACGTCGACTTGAATTCCGTGTTTAAAATTTAATATTGTAAATGATACTACAAATGCAGGTGTTGCTAACATTGTCAAATGAAAAAAACAACCGATTTTAAATAACATATTTCCTATAATTTTTTGAATTGCAGTATGTCACCTACATCTGTTTTACTGTTTATACTGTTTTATAAAAATTTTTTTACTATGGTATTTGTTTATTGTGACTTAAAAAAGTTTGATTGAATTATTTTTTAATTTTATAATATATATATATATATATATATATATATATATATATATATATATATATATATATATATATATATATATATATATATATATATAAGCTGTGTGTGTAAAGTAATCTGACATTCAACCCCCCCCTTACAAATTTCCTGCGTACGCCACTGCCCTAACCCACTCGTAACTTGCTATCAGTTTGTCGTTAGCAAGAAAATACTTTTTCAAATTCTTTGCCAGCGTGGCTAAATGATTTTCAATGGTTACAAAAACAACTTTTACTTGTTCTTCTTCAGCCTTGTAAGTTTTAGTACAATCATCCACATTTGCAAACATTGTTAGTTTTTTTGCTCTACAATTCCAATTTTCTACAAAAAGCATTAACTTTATCAGTCGTATCCAACATATGTGTATTTGCTCCTTGTAGTTGAAGATTCAAGTTATTTAATTTCTCGAATATGTCGACTAAGTAGCTCAATTCATCACAAATAAACCATCGCAAAAATTTTCGGCTTCCGGTCTGTTTTCTTCTAATTCTACAAATTGCGGAAAGGGCGATTTATTCTCTTAATTCATAAACAAGTTGCAAAAATTTCCCATGTGAATTTCCCATCATCTTGCCTCGCAATAAAATAGTAACGCTGAATGTACTGAACCCATGTCTTTACAAATTGCGGAAAAGATTATAGATTTCAGGGGTCTCATTTTTATATAATTTACTACGGTTACAACCGTAGTTAACACAATATTCAGACCAGGACTCATTTCTTTCGAAGCCAAAGCTTCTCTGTGGATCATGCAATATGTCCAGACGCACTGAGGCAATTTTTGTTTTACAAGTGCTTGTATACTTTGGAATCTTCCGGACATTGAACGAGAACCATCGGTGCATATTCCGACGCAATTTTTCCATTCTATGTTTACCTCGTTTTTAAATCATTTAAAATAGCAAATAAGGCGAGCGCTATTGTTTTGAGTTCTATTGGTTTGCAGAAAATTAGTTCTTCTACTACTGACATATTATCACAAAATCGAACATAGGCAATTAAATGAACATCTTTATTACTATCTGTTGCTTCATCAAGCTGTATTGAAAACAATTTGTCACAGAACTTCGAGAAAAGCTGACACTGTTAATCTTCAGCTATATCACCAATTCGACGAGCAACAGTATCATTTGAAAGAGGTATGAACTGCAATTGTTTTGAAAAATTATCTCCAAACATAGTTTCTACAATCTCAATTGCTGTTGGCAAAATAAGCTCTTCACCAATGGTGTGAGGTTTTTTACATCTGGTTATTTTATATGAAACTTTGTAAGATGCAATTAAAACTGTTTTATTCACAGACAAAGTTTCTTTTAAAAAAAATTATTTTTGCTTTTTATATGATTTTAATTCCAAGAATTCTCTGGATTTGTTGACGTACTCACTATAATGTATGAACGAAGTGTACGGAGTACCTGGGGGCGTAGCCCCCCTAACCTCCTGTATGACTATTAATGAAGATGCCTGGCACTTGAGATAGTGTTGCATGGCTCGCGCTCGGCGGGTAAATGGACGAAACACGGACGGCACAGGACGGAGGACGGACAAAGTTCAGCGAAAGGGTAGTCACATCTGATTGGCTGCTGCCAAAGTTGCTCTTTTTCTATTGGCCGGTGGGCGGGGCCACCGCTGCTGGTTCCGGGCTGCACACTTGAGATTCATTTAGTTTAGCGAGAAAGAAGGTGAACAAAGCTTGAAGCTTCAGCTGGTGTCTCCTTCTCTCGCAGAAGGGAAATCAAGTCACTGATTCCCATAGCGTTAGTAAATATCGGAGCAAGCTCCTTTACCAACTCGGTGATGGGCGATCCTTCGCCGAGACAGGTGGTGGGGTGGGTTTTTTGATATTCACCAGTTTTCGGGCTGCGGGCTTCTTTTTCGTTGCTCGATCACTGGCGGTCATCCTGGTGGTTTTGGGGTACATCGGGCAGCGTCTGTTGGAGGCGACGTGTCCACTGGCATGGCAATTGATGCAGGTAGGAACTTCCAGTTTCCCGATGAGGCATTGTCGGGTCTGGTGGGAGTCCCCGCATTTGAGGCATCTGGGTGCGGCATGGCAGGTATGGTAAAACCAGTTACACTGGAAGCATTGTGGAACATGCTTGGTTCGATATGGCTCAACCAGGATGTCAAGTCCCAAGAGCACCTTGCTCTTTAGGATTTTATTAACACCCTGGTTTTTCGTCAAAGCCGCCATAAAAACCTTGGTCGGCTTTTTAGTGGCACGTCTAGTGAGCTGCACCACCTTGATAACATGATATCCAAGCGTGGTCAGCTCGTCGGAGATGGAAGAGCATGGCGTTTGAGTGGGCAGGCCCTTGATGGCCACTCGAAACGGCACACTGCTAGGTGGGGCGGCAAGGTGGAAGTCGTAGCTCCGCTCCTTGAAATGGGTCACGATCATGAGGTAGTCCCCTTCAGAAGATGGTTGAATCTTTATGAAGTCTCCGGCTTGCTTAGCCTGGAGTTCTCCGTCCATCATCAGTTTCAGCTCAGAAAAGATCTGGGGGTACTTTTCGGATGTTTGCAGGAAAATAGCGCCCGGCAAGGTGTTTTTTGCCTCGACGAGTATGGGTGCAGGAGGGGGGCCGATAACATTTATTTCGTCGTCTTTCCCCTCCGCAACGAGCGCGTCGTTCTGCTCGCTCAGACCCATATCGTCGGCTATTTCAGTAGGGCTGGGAATAAATTCCATGGGCTCCGTTGTCGACTGACCGCCGGTCAGCTCATCTGGCGTGGTTGATTTCTTTTTCTTTTTAGGCCTAATGGCCACCGCCGGAGCATCATAGAGCCGATGCTTGGAAAAGTACTGAGGGTAGCGGCCAAGCTTACATGCAACTTCGTAAGCTTCCATTGCGCGTTTCTCAAAGTGCTTTGCATCGGCAGAGTCATGGCCTTCCTTAGAAACTGTTTTAGCATATAACGTATACATGAAGTCATAGCTTTGCAGAATCGTGAAGTCATTGTGGGTTCTTTCGATCTCAGTGGCTTCATCCAGCCACTTCGAAATATCAGGAAAATTAGGCTTAGCCATTTGAAAATCTTTGTGATAGCGAGAGAAAATCGGGAACACAACCGACGTGGGCTATCGCTAACATGAAGCGTTTCTAAATGTCGTTTATGTTTATTAGGTTTCATGCTGTCTGCGGCCAATATTTTTGAGCAAATTATACACAGGGGCCTTTCTTCTTCATTTACTTCAGTAATGGTAAACCCAAAATTTAAATAGGTAAACCCAAAATTTAAGTATTCTTGAGAATATTTTCTTGATTTTATTTTCGGAACCCCGCTCGTCTGTGTACTTGTTAATGCTTGACTATTGTCTCATGCTCGCTTACTTCCGCTTAAAAATTTATCTATGAATCTGCATAAATTTGTTGCCGTGAATATTTAATATGGTGAATTGCAATTAACACGGAAACATATATAACATACACATTCACGATAGATAGCGATAGAAGGATCGACTCGAATGAGACTGGCTGGAAACTTGTGTTATAGAACATTTTCCTTCTTCCTATGAGAAAACATTTGCTCTGCACATGCTCGAGACGGCATCGGTCGTGTGGATTCCCTTCCACAAACATTACTTATTTTTTTCTCTTTTGTTTAGTCATGCTTCTATTTTATTTCTTTTATTATTCGAAAAAATGTATTCTCAGTTTTTTAAATTTAGCTCACACCGTCTAGGTTAACTTTCATTAACGAATTTTTCTACTTTCATATTCTTTTAACGTTATCTCACTCCCTGTTTGGCTTTCGTTTCAAATATAATATTTGAATTTTCACCGCTTTCATTCGCTTCATCTGTTCACCGACCGCTTGGAAAAATGCCAGACGTGGTTTCTCGCCAGCGTTGGCTTGCTTTTACTCTTGTTTTGGCAGTTAGTTAAAAATAATTTAAAAACAGAATCAAAAATACTCAATATACATTATTGTTGTATACATTTTATTGTAAGCGGGGGGCGCGATGAAAATTATGATTGAAAACTGGGCCGCGAATACTGAAAGGTTGAGAAACGCTGCATTAAGTAATTAACTGTACTGTCTCACCTTAGTGATGTCTCCGATGAAGAAACCTTGCACCATCCCCAGATGCAACGACATCGGCATCAGCAGGACCAGCTCCAGTCTCTTCGCTAGCCGCAGCGTTGCCGTCAGAAGCCGCAGCGAGAACCCCTCCTCTCCTTCGTCGTCCCGAGCCTCGTCGTCCAGCGGATCGAGCAGCAGCGCGACGACCACCACCGACGCCAGCCCAAGACAGACGCAGGCACCGGTCAGCACGTACCTCGTGGCGTCGGACGTCAACGTCAGCGCGTTTTGATGCTGCTGTAAGCACAAGTCGGCGTCGCAGAAGCTCGCACCGCACGCGCAGCTGTGCACAACGACGTGGACGTCCCGCTGCATCACGAAATAGGACATAAGGTTGCTCCAGATGACGCTCGAGTGGAAGACCATGCCGTGGAAACCGAAAAATCGGGCGGTGGTCGATTCGATTACTTTTCCGCGGCGGTTCGCTGCTTCGACAATTGATTTCTGTCGATTCGGATCGATGTCTTTGTCGGGGGATCGATTAAAACTGACACATCGCAATTTCGGAACAAAATCTGTTCGATTCACTTCGATGTCCATGTCGTCAGTTACGATATTCGAATACAAATCACTGGTGGAATCAGTGGCAATCAAATATTTCTGATTTAACCCAAGGGCGATACTTTGGACACAGATGGAGGGTTCTACGATTTCTGTCTCGGCTTTTGAAATCGAATCTTCATCCTTCGGATTGTTGACGTTAATGATGATTTGTTCCAAATTCGGACTAAATCTTTCGCAAATGAAAGAATTTCCACGGTCAGGAGACCGCGATGCAGACCGTGACCGCGACGCAGATACGCCCAAATTCGAAGACAGAGCACTCTCTTGAGGTGTGGTAAAAAGTCTCGCACCGTCATCTTTCTCTTGGTTCTCCGGTTGGCATGACGTACTTCCGTATCTCTTACGCACGTCCCCGTCCATTGATTGTTTATTGATGACATGCAACTCTTCTTGAACAATCTCGGTGCCATCATCGTTCGTGTTCACAACACTTTCTGAAAGCAGAAGTTCGGAGTAGAGAACGGACGCGTCGTTAAGGTAATAATTGGCCTGCGAACCCCAGAGCAACGCGGCTCCTAGACCAATGAGGATCGACGTGGGCATCATGACGATCCAGTGGGGGTAGAAATTAGACGCAACGTACGGAATGTAAGTCATCATCGACAGCACCAAAGTCAGCTTGCTGCCCAGTTTCTTGATGACGTACTTTGGGAATATCAGAGCTGATATGCAGAAGCAGAGATAGAGGACCGCCTGTGACATGACCCCGATCCCCTGCTCGCTGTTCATGGTGCTCTGGAGCGTCGTCAGGCCGTCGTAGGCCGTGAAGAGGACGAGTACGCCGACGGAGAGGACAATTACGTTTTTGAGGATTCTATTCTTGGTCATGGAACGGGATGGAACTGGATTGGACTGGGCACAGCATGTCCCAATGGATGGAAATTTCATAGTGGATGAACGACGGTTAACAGAGCCTGGAAGACATAGTCAATTGTATAAAATGAAATGTAACACATTTAAAGGGTATATGTAGAAAATGGGTACCGGACATAATCCCAACAGACCGAAAGTCCAACAGCCGAAATCCCGACAAGCCACAATCTCGACACATGCCGGCAGCCCAAATTTAAAATTTTAGTAATCGTTTCTTTGAAATTCTTATAGAAGAGCAATTTAAAAGAAATGGTTTTAATAATGTTGTCAACGGTTGATGTGATATTTAAACTAATTTTTGTTGCTCCTACTTTAGTTATTAATTTATTTCAAAGTATGAACACTTTCTATTAATTCAAATTGGTATTTCGGACATGTGGCATGTCAGGCTTTTGGTCATGTCCCATTGATTACCCAGTTCCAAACGTCCCCGACTCTTATTGAAATTGAGCTCTTCCATCCTTCCCACAAGACAAGCTCATTAAAATATCCCGGTTAACTCTTAACGATCATAAAGATTTTAAGATCGATATTCTATGAAAAATATATTTATATCCAATGAGTTCCGAATAACAAAATGATATTAAAATAATTTTGATCGTATTAACACATACCTGATAACGGAATAATGGTTTGTTTGTCGTGATACAAATCGTTACTTTTGGGCGTGAGCCATTAACTTAGTAACATAAATATAACAATCCAATCCATTTCGTTACATGCGATCTTAGATAGGAATTTTATGAGTTTGTTATTACTGAACAGGTTTGTTTGAACCAAGGAAGCAAGGTCATTTTGAAAGTGGTAACAGACAGTTCTTGTAAAATTAAAGTAAAAGAAAGGTATGTTTCAGTTCATTTTTAGGAACATTTTTTTTTCATTTTTAGGTGCTTTTTTTAGCCTGTTTTATTTTTTAGGAGTTTCTATGTTGCTATCTATTGATCGTTTAAAGAACTTATTTTTTCCAAATATTTTTTTATTTTTAAAAATTACTTTTATTAATGTATGAAGAACTGTTACTTCTAAAAAAATATTTTTCATTATTGGAAATTGAAATAATTATATATTTTAACTGTTATTCAAACATCGCTCATCACAACGATAGATTAAATGTGCATCTATCCCCTATACATTTCAATTAGTAACAAAATATATTTTCTCCCCCTCCTCTTATGATTTGTTCTTCTAAATAGTTCGTTATTGTGTAAATAAATATATTCGAAAATAGAATGGAACACTGTTAAAGAATTACAAAAAATAATTTATTTTATAATATTTGCAACATGACTATACAACTAAAATATGAATAACTTAATATGTCTGCATCAATTAATGGTAAATATCAATTAATTAAAAATAATAGTTGGTTGTATTAATACAAATATCTATAAAACTTGCAAAAAAATTTAATATCTGACATTCCAAATTATTTATCAATATTTGTCCCTGCATAGAAACAATCCCGGATGTCCGCCGAAAGAATTGAAAATTCCCCATAGGGTATTACTTTTTAAAAAAATAGAGATATATGTTTTATTGCCCGAGCGTAAGCGAGGTCCTGTTTTAACTCGACCGATCAGCATTTCGTCTGTTTGTAAATATGTTTGTTAAGTAGTTACAACCGAGCGCGTTGTTAGATTTTCTTCAAATTTGGCAAGAATGTTAGTTGAAGTCACGAGGTATGTGTTTTTTTAATTTTTTTTTTTTTTAATTCCATTTTAAAATGGTGGTCGTTGTATTATCAGATTCCGTTTCAAGATAGTGGTCGTTTTACTGGTTCCCAGTGGCGGATTTAACGGGCGGCAAATGGACAGTTTCCGCCTGGGCCCCCTTGTCTTGGGTTCATTTGGGGCCCCCTCGACTCACAAAAATTAGAAAAGGGAGGAAAATAAATAATTGTTTCTTTTATTTTTAACATATTTTAATTTTACTAAACATTTCACTGAAATTATCTGTTTGGATTTCTTTATCCTTATGCATTTGAGTAGACAGGTGCCCCATCTTCAACGGGCCCGGGCCCACTCCTCTTTACAGGGCCCCATTATCGAATAGGTCCGTGCAAACAGCACTTGTAAGTAGTATAAAAGGATGGCTCCGATATTGCAAAATTTAAAAAAAAGTTTTTTAAAATTTTGCTATATCGTACCCATCACGTTTTTGCGAGTCTAAAACGCAATCAAATACCGCTCCGCCAGTGAAACGCTCTTTCGACCCAGTTGTTTTGGAAAAACCACTTTCACTCTTCTGACCGGGCAGCTGATCGAGAGAAAAAAACTCACTCTCTGCGTTAGAAGTCCTCACCTTAAAACAGCTGATTGGGAGAAAAAAATCTCATTCTTTTCGACCTCGATCGCTCTAAAAACAAGCAGACTTTTGTTTTTCTTCTCCGGGAGTTTTGGTGAAATATCGTGAACTGGTTCTGCGCTTGCTTCAAACCGTTTCCATCGCTACTGAAAAAAAATCAAAAAAAAAAAAAAACTTATCGAAAATCCGCGAAGGGTATAAAAACCCAGAGGTTTCTAGTGAAACTCGATTTAAATGGAGATCCGCCGACCGATAATCATCGCTTCACTAGCGACTGTGTGCGTTATCGAAATGATATGTATTATTCTAACAATGCACGATAGTGGCGAAGTGGATCTTTCAAATACGACTTGTAGATTTTCAGAGAATATTGGTCGTCGCATTTATTTACACACATGTGAGAAAGAAGGAAATCTTGTATACGACATTCGAAAATTTTGGAAAAACGAAACCGGATATTTAAAACCTGAAGTGGCTGGTGTGCAGTTATTCGCGTCAGAATTCGCGAACTTATGCAGACGATGCTCCGTTTAAAATTTCCCTCCGCTTTGATATGCACGGGTCCTTCCTCGAGCGGTAAAACAGAGCTGGTGAGAAAGATGATAAAAAATAATGTCTACGATGCTGAAATAACAAATATCGTATGGTGCTACTCTGTATGGCAACCGTGGTTCGCAAGTGAAAAAAATATAAAATTTATATGTGGGATACCTCCCGAAGAAGAAAAATTTCAACTTATCGTATTCGATGATTTTCAAAGCAAATTAAACGATGAGATCGAACTGATGTTTCGTGTGACGAGCCATCATAAGAATTTCAGTATTATTCTTATCACACAGAACTTATTTCCGAAAGTGAAAGTGATGAGAGATACAAGTCTCAATACACATTACTTGGTATTATTTCGAAATAACCGAGATGCCTCGCAGGTATCGTGTTTCGCGAGACAAGCTTTCCCTTTGAAGGGGAAATATTTCATGGAGGCTTATAAAATGGCAACTGCAGAGCCTTTCACTTATTTGTTTGTCGACGTTCACCCGCTAACGTCAGAAACAGAGCGACTCCGAGCGTCTATATTCCCGGATAAAAACCAAATCAATTGGGTATTCATTCCAAAATGAAAAGAGTGAAGCGGCATGTGCATTTATTACACATGCTCGCGAGTGCGACTCCTCAGCAGCGGAAAGCGATTTTAAATACAGCCACAGACGATCAGATAAAATCCATTTGTGAAATCTGTCGGAATTTATTATCGGGGAATATTCCCGGAGCGAAATTGAAAAAACTCGGAGCTTATAAGAAGACGATACGTGCGTTAGCTGACCGGAAAGTGGGTTTTTCAAAAAAGAGGAAAATTACACAGCAAGGTGGTGGATTTTTACCTTTCTTGATCCCAGCAGCGCTGAAATTACTCGGAGGGCTTATAGGTGACTAAGAATGGCTAAAAAAATGGCTCTTGTTCCGAGTGATCTCGTGTCGGAGTATTACCAACTCAACAAACCGGAAATCCGTTTGGAAGATAAGATTATTCAAGTTTTACGCTTGAACGAAATGCCAGACGATCTGAGAGGAAAGTTGCTATCACAACTCGTTCCTAAATATCAAAAAGTTATGCAGCCAGCTCCACCTCCCAAGCCTTTTGAAATACCACCTGAATTGATAGCCGATATAACTCGTGCGGACGAATCCCGTGAAATGAGAGAATCTCTAGGAAGCGAAGATGCAATGCCTCCAACGGTCGCTAAATATTTAATTCACGCAGTGCCCAAAACGAGAAAAAGACATATAGTACCTATTCTAGAATCCTTGAAAAATATAGGCTACAAATTCAACGAGAGGAATGAGTTAGAAGTGAATGACAAACCGGAGCATCGAAGCAACGCTATCGATCTCTTCGCACATTTGATGCGAGATCTACGACGCAGTGAAACCCCTCCCAGAGGATTCGATAAATTTTACCGAGGTATTTTCGACGCGAATATACCCAGACATTGGATAGGTAATAAAAACATTCGCGAGCAGTTGGAGATTTCAGAACTTGATTCTATAAATCAAGGAGCCACTCCTCCGAGACCGCGTGCAAGTTCTACACCCGCCACCCCGTCTAAGAAAGTGAGATGGGATCCTTGGCAAGAATGAAAGCGGTATATTACGATCCGGCCCAGCCGGGGTCTTTTGGAGGTGTATCGAACCTGGCGAAAGCTTCCAAATCCAGCTACGACGAAGCTAGGAAATGGCTTTCCCAGCAAGATACGTACACTTTGCACAAACCTGTTCGGTATAAATTCCAAAGGCGGTCGACTGTCGCCCGCGGTGTAAACGAATTGTGGCAAATGGATTTAGTAGATATGCAAAAATATGCTAGACAGAATAAAGGCTTTCGCTACATTTTAACAGTGATTGATATTATGTCGAGGTTTTTAAGAGCGGTTCCGATTAAAAATAAAAAAAGCAATAACCGTAGCTAATGCCCTAAAGACGATATTCAAAACTATCGTCCCAGTGAACATCCAATCAGACAGAGGCTCAGAATTTTTTAATGCACATGTGAAAGCTTTATTTAAAAAAAAAGGAATCCATCATTACGCGACCAAGAGCGAGAATAAATGTGCTATTCTCGAACGATCTCATAGAACTATCAGAGCGAGAATGCACAGAGTGTTCACGTATAGGAATAACTATAAATACATTGATATTTTACAAGACATTATTAATTCGTATAATAACACTGTACACGGAAGTCACGGATTTAAACCGGCGAAAATAACATCTGCAAACGAGCCAACTCTGCGGAAAGATTATACGGTTACACTATAACCCGTAACCCTCGCTTCGAGATTGGAAATTCTGTTCGAATTTCGAAAGCGAATAAAGCATTCCGAAAAGGGTACACTCCACAATGGACTGAGGAAGTATTCAAAATCGCAGCCGTTCATTCGAGCGTTCCTTACACCTACACTCTAGCAGATTTGAAGGGGAAAGAAATCGAAGGACGGTTTTACACTGAAGAATTGCAGAAAATAAAAAAAAATACAAGCGATTTCTGGTCCATTGAAAAAATTATAAAAACGAAAGGCACTGGGCTTTCTCGTCAGTTGTTCGTGAAATGGTCAGGCTTTGATTCGAGTTATAATAGCTGGATATCGGAAAAATGTCTGATCAAAACGTAGACGGCTCATTTAATATGTTTCTCCCGAGCAACGCCAGCATGGGATATTTTAAAGAAAACACTCCAGATAGCTATCGCACAAAACTGGCTCAGCCGATAAATCTCACAGGTGTGTGGGAAATGAGCCTTTCTGAAATAACATTTCCCGGGAGATTTTTCACGATTCAGCCAAACTATAATGACGATTACTCAATAGAAAAATCAATCATAGTCACTGAGAAGTCGCTCTTGCCCGATTTAATCGTTCCGATTTTTAACGAAAACATAGCAGACCCGGTGGAAGCAATTATTGAAAATATGAAAAATCTTATAAACGATCCCCCTCTCAAGATCTGGTATACAGAAGAAAAAAAAAATTGTGTGGAAACTAGAACCTCCTTGGCGCTTTGAGATAGACTTTGAACATGCAGAGCAACTTTTATATTCTATGTATGCAGAGAATAAATTAACATTGAGTGCAAACAGAGATGCGGCTTCGATGTGGCGACATTTCAGACACAGCGAATCCGGTTACCAAGGTGAATTTTTTAAGTTATACGCTAGAAAACCTGTTGAAAAATCCCGGCATGAAATCACAATCGTTCACGATATAGACAGAAGCATCTTTGAGCAAATAAATGCAGCTGTAGAAGAAACAACGGGAGAAAAACTTGTGGAATTTGAATATTTATCCGATGAAAATGTGGTGACTGTTAAAATGGAGGAAAATGTGAATATATCATTAAGACGTAAGAATTCTCCTGAATTAATGAAAGCTTTAAATATTCAATCTTCGCCTTACTTGATTCAAAATAGTGGTACGACTAGGTTCAAGTATACACTGGTGCCTCACATTCATAACGAAAAAATCGAAATTATTATAAATGGAATATTTATTAAAAACAAACGTAAGCGGGAAACATTTTATTATAAAATTCCTAGTGGTATGTATCTTGATTCTAAGCAATTTTTCGGCGAATTCAAAGATATAACGCTTAAAGAATTACCCGACATGAAAACAAATCTGATAGTTCCTCCAGAAATCACTGTAAAATTCGGTGAAAAGTTAAAAGATCTTTTGGGGTTTACTCAGAATGTATTCAACGAAGGGGAATATATTTCACGGTACGTGTTGGAGCTAAGAGCCGGGATATCGGAGATATATGTATACTGCGATATTATAGAATCCTCCTTTGTGGGAGATGCACTGGCTCCTATTTTGAAAATTATTCCAATGGCGAATGAAAACGCTCACCAAATCGTCAAACACTTTGCGGTGCCTTTATTTCAAAGTGAAAAAACAACATTTTGACACGCTCCATCTTGAACTAAGAACGAGCCAAGGAACCCCGTTGAAATTTATAAGCGGTAAGACATGCGCTATTCTAAACTTCCGGAGAAAAATTGTATAAATGTCATGGTGTTTTTTTAAATGCTCCATACACCATCATGCGGAGACCAGAGTTGGACCAGCGAGCGTGCATAGATCACTACTGTAATCAAACTGGCGGTTATTTCGCATCTGAGTATCCAATCCAAAGAGGCTATGGATTCGCAAGCCTGCGTAGATTCGCTATACCGATACTCAAAAGAGTAGGGAAATATCTAGGCAAACGCTTGCTTTCAACGGGTCAAAATGTTTTGGAAGACATGGACGCTGGGAAATCTTTCAAGGATGCCGCTAGAGACCGATTTCGTGAATCAGCCCAGAGTGTGAAACATGATGTAATCCGGAAATTGCAGACCGGGCGAGGGGTTAAAAGGAAGAAACACGTTTCGGAAAAACAGATCAAGAGACGTAAGCGTTGCTCAAAGGACGTCTTTTCATAGATCGTAAAGATGGAACGCTGCTACTGCTCTAAATCCGAGCTGGAATTATTCAAGCCGGCTGACATTGTTATGGGAATGACGCGGTCAGCGCTTGTAGAATTTCACCCAATCGCGACCATTAGTAATAACAACACACTCGAGTTTCTATTACCAGGCCTGGGTGAATCGTATTATGATCTATCACACATATTTTTAAAAGTCCAAGCAAAAATTGTAAAATCCGATGGAACCGCGCTAGCCGCCGGAGACAAATGCGGACCGGTCAATTATTTATTAAATTCAATGTTTTCAGAATGTCACGTTTCGTTGAACGATCGTCAAATTTCTTCAGAAAATAATTACGCTTACAAAGCTATGATACAAGCCCTGCTATTTCATACTGAACAATCTCAGAAAAATTTATTAAGCGCCGCTTTATTCGAAAAAGACACGGTCGGTCATTACAATGATGTAGACGTCGGTGCTGGGTCTAACGAAGGGTTGAAAACGCGTTATGCGCGCACAAAGGACGGTAAAATCTTTGAAATGCTAGGAGCGCTGCATCTAGACATTTCGGACCAGAGCCGGCTTTTATTGAACGGAATTTCAGTGCGCATCAAACTCGAGAAATCTAAACACGCTTTTGCTTTAATGGCAAGCACGGGCGATTTTCATTTGAATATTGAAAACGCGAGTATCTTTGCACGAAGATGTGAGATAACAGGTTCGATTCTGGTAGCTCACGAAACGGCTCTGGAAAGCGCACTCGTTCAAATGCCATTCACGAGGGTTGAATTAAAAACATTTACATTGTCGTCCGGGATTAAAAGTCTAACGATTCCCAATGCGATAACAGGACTACTCCCATCTCGCGTGACGTTAGCAACGGTAGGAAACGCAAATTTCAATGGGGATATTCGTAAAAATCCTTTCGCCTTTCAAAATTATAATCTAAGTTACGTCTCGTTAACTGAAAACGGAGTGCAAATCCCTACTACTGCATATGCACCGAATTACACTAGCGATTTGTATACGCGAAATTACCTAAGTATTTTCACAGAGTTGAATACATATGACACTGCGATTTCATACGGTGAATTCAAGAATTCGTTAAATTTCACAGTTTTTGATCTGACACAGGATAAAAGCGCGAGTGATCCTTTTAATAACATCAGTCGTAACGGTGACTTGAGTATACACCTAAAATTCGCTGAAAATCTTCCCGAGACTGTGACTCTGCTCGTGTATATCGAAACCCAGGCTCTGATTGAAATAGATAAATCTCGAAGTGTGTACACCGATTACTAAAATGAACACGTCTACTTTAACCAGACTGTCGTTGGCCGACCCGAAAATAAAAATTCATTTCGGGGGTGTTTTCGCTAGAGATAAACTACCATGTCATAGAAAACACTTTCGAAGTTTTATTATCAATACCGACAAATCGAGCGAAATCGGCCAACACTGGCAAGCCGTTTATTTCGATTCGAGAAATCACGCAAGATTCTTCTGCTCTTATGGCTCTACCCCGTGTAAAGAAATTCAAGATTTCATCACCCGAAATTCTACCAGTTGCACAGTGAATAGCCGAAAATTCCAACACCCAAAGACGAACACTTGTGCACTGTTTTGCTTATTCTTTCTATGGCATGCAGCCCGCGGGGAAGCTTTACCGCGATTGGCTATTTCGAACCCGTGTTCTAACGAAGCAGTGATTCAAAGTTTCGCAAAGAAGAATTTAAAAACTCTGAATGGCAACACAGTGAAATTCAACAACGAGCAATATTGCAAGCCGCTTTCTGATTGGTGCAAATATCTTTAAATACAACTCCACAGATCGAAAAAATTCACTCGAGAACCATGTCTGCTGATCCAAGGTACGGGTTTCTTTTACTCGATAGAGAATCTGTCGCAGAGTCTTACCAGATTCAAGCCGTTTGCAGTAAACTCCATACGAATATGTGGAATTGTATTGAAGAAGCCAGTTCCTGTTACGCCACTCGACGAAATTGTCAAAGTTCCAAGATAGCATATTTCCAAGTCTTGAGCAATGGACAGATCGTCAAAGCTTTGCATTCTACTCCTAGTTGCCGATTGGAAGAACTTATTCAAGAATGATTATATGTATGATATTTCATTTACTTTCAAGACCGCCTGGTCTTAATAATTCGTATAGAAGCATTCATCGAATTGTAATGATTATAACATAATTCGATAACAAAATGTATTTCTAACTTGTAATGATAATCTATAACATGTAACAATATGTATCTATAACATACCCTGACTTGTAATAACATGTATTCCATTGTATATAAAATGCAAGTCCTGAATTGTAATAACACGGAAATGTATATTCCAAGTATCAACTTTTAACCTAATGTTCTAATAACATAAAAAAATGCAAGTCCTAAACTTGTAAAATGTGAAAATGTATATATTCTAAGTATTTTAACCTAACATGCATGTTCTGATAATATAAAAATGCAAGTCCTAAACTTGTAAAATGTGAAAATGTATATATTCTAAGTATTTTAACCTAACATGCATGTTCTGATAATATAAAAATGCAAGTCCTAAACCTGCAAAATATGAAAATGTATATTCCAAGTATTAACTTTTAATTTAACATGCACGTTCTAATAACATGAAAAATGTATGTAAATAATATATATAAAATGCAAGTCCTAAACTTGTAAACTGTCTAAAAAAATGTATAATCTGAAATGTATCATAAGAAAATAATAAAATAATTTTAATGAAAAAAGGTTTGGATTTATTTTAAAAAACACTCGTTTATTACTTCAACTTATTCTGAAGCCGTAATGAAGCGAAAACCAACTCCCGATGCTTCGTCAAATTCTACTTACCTTGGAACGGGGGGAAAAAAAGAGCGAGTTGTTTGCAGGTCGAAAAGAATGAGATTTTTTTCTCCTCCGGGTTCCAGCAGTTCTGAGAACGGATTCCAGTTATGCATACTCTCTCGATCAGCTCCCCGGTCAGAAGAGTGAAAGTGGTTTTTCCAAAACAACTGGGTCGAAAGAGCGTTTCGCTGGCGGAGCGGTATTTGATTTAACATGGGATTCTGAAGCCCGTTATGCAAAAGGTTTTAATGCCTGGAAAGACCAGTGCTAAAGTTCTAGGGTATGAAAAGCTCTTGCCGAGGCACTGAAACGAGAGATATCTGCTTCGAAATTTTTTTTTAAAAAACAGCCTTTTTGCGAATATTAGTCTTGTAATATAATGCCAATGAAAATAATATACTGCGCAAAATTAAAATAAATCAGTCGGTGATGTTACTTCAATGTCAATTGGTGTTAAAAACTTATATTATTTTTTAAAAGTTGGATTTTTGTATAAAATTTAACTCTTCAATGAGAATAAACGCATGTACTAAACTTCACTCATTAGTTTCAATACAGACAGTGCAATAATATCTAAAAAGAAGAAAATATTGCTTTTTTTCCAAATGGGGATAATTTATCGTATTTGGTGAACGTTTATTTTTGTCAATAATAGATGTAAATTTCTCATAGGATTTGTGCATAGGAGAAAGTTTTAAAAGGTTACAGATATCCATGTGAAACAAAGTGTCGATTTTAACTGAGGCAAAATATCGTTAAAATGATACAAGTTTCATAAAATCCATGCTGTAGTTTTGAATTAAATCGGGAACAAAAAATTAATGTGATTTTATGAATCAGTGTATCCTAATTCGCAGGAATGAAGGGTTTTACTCGATTCTATAAACAGACAGTTCATTCTTATATATAAGTATAGATTATTAGAATTTACACGAGTAAAATGTATTTTTCCCCAACACTTTAAAATCAAACATTTAAATGTTCTTGCATTTTCTTTGATTACAATTGCTAGTCGAGGTGATTTTATATTAAAGCGAGATTTTCAAATGAAAATGACTTACCACTAGTCATAACGAGCGATGTTGGAAAAAGTTGTTTCTCGGTTTCTGCGTGTATCCTCGATAGAAAATAGACACAAAACACTTTCATAATCGAACGCGCTGTATCCAACCGGAGCGAAGTGCTGATGTGGAGGAAACGAGATAACATGTATACAGGTTTTTAAACGAGAAGGTGTTTAAAATATCACGGGAAAATGAACTGGGTTTCGAAAAACACAGGCGTAGTCGTTCGAGAATCCCATGGCGTAGTTTTTTTTTTTTATCTTACATGAATAAAACCCGGTTAAATGATCTTTTTGGGATGGATCCAGTCACGATCTCGTTAAATCGCGCCCACTTCGACTTCGCATATCGGGTCTTGGTTGATGTGATTCAGTCTCTCTATAGTATTTTTCAGTATTTCAGTTTCTCTACATTGTTTTTCGATGTGTTTTTTGTCTTACGGGAATAACCTTCGCTGCAATTGTGAATTTCCCCCCCTCTCCGGCGAAGGACTGAGTTTAAAATATTATGCACCAACTTTTCAGAGAAAAAGTATCAATGCGTTTAATTTAAATATATATTTCATACCCTTCGCGGATTGGGGTCTGTTTTTCAGTAGCAATAGAAGTTCGATACAGTCTTTTTTTCGATGAGTTTTTTTCATGTCTTTTTTTTCAACAGCGATGGAAGCTAGATACACTTTTAAAATATTATGCAGATCGGATTGGAGTCTTTTTTTTTTTTCACTAGCGATGGAAGTTGGATACACTTTTTAAAATATTGTGTAGATCGGGAATCATGAAAATATTCATTGTCGATAAAATGTTTTTGAACCTTTAAAATAACCTATGTGGGTATATAATTAAGCTAAGTTAAACTTGACTTGTAAAAGATAGCAGTATAAATGCAATAATGTTGGATGGGAAATTACACGCTCGAAACAAAGTAACGCTGAAAATACCTCATCTCATGAAGCGTAAAGAAAAATTAGAATGCGTCCAGTAGTTTCGAAAAATATTTTTACTAAGTGGAATAATATCACGATGTAAATTTCTCGTAGGAATAAAGTATGCGAAAAATTCTATAACTTTTGAACAGTTGCGGATATGAAACAAAGCGCAGATTTTAACTGGAGAAAATGCTACAAGTTTCATAAAAATCCGGACAAAATGTAATTTTCTGAATCAGCGTATTCGTGAAGAAAATTCGAAATGATTTCACAAACAGTATCGAAAGTTTTTATAGCAGAAAGTTTTTACTTAGATTTTTTCAATATTTTTGAATAGCGTTTGTTTTCAGAGAATGCAATTTCCTGAGAATAAAAATCATTTTAGCAGAATTGCCCCGCAACACTTTAAAATCAAACGTTTAAATATTCTTGCATTTTCTTTGATTACAATTACCAGCTTTGAAAGACTCTATGTCAAAACGATGATTTTGAAATAACCAGCATCCACATCGAGTGATAGGTTGTCCCCGGTTTTTCTAGATGGATAATAATATACATGCACTTTCGTAAGGCAGGGGAACGAGATAACAGCTTATAAACGAAACGCAAGGTCTGAGAGAGGAGTGGAAACATGTTTTGAGAAAACGTGCCGTCATCGCAGTAGAAAGCGCACTTTTTCGCCTCGCTCAGATAAAAGTTGGTCGTTTCGACTCGTGAAAATCATACTCGTTTCGACTTCGCAGACCGGGTCTTGGCCGATGTGAATCAATCTCTCTACAACTTTTTCCAGTGTTTCAGCCACCCTATGGAGTTTTTCGGTGCGTTTCCTCTCGCGGGATAACCTTCACGGATCGGGTCTTTCTTTCAGTCTCTTTTTCACCAGGCGAGAGTTTAAAATATTGTGTAGATCGGTAGGATGCGGTGTGTTGTATTTCGATGTGTTCCCTCTCGCGGGATAACCCTTGGATTATTTTTTTCAGTAGCGATGGAAGTTGGATACACTTTTTAAGATATAGATCGGAAAATCACGAAAAAATTCATTTTCGATGAAAACTCGATACAGCTTGTTTTAGACTCCGGTTCATGTTTTCCGGTTTTGTTTCAGACTCCTGTTTCCTTTCCGGGATCTGTGCTACCATCCTGGATTGATATACTACACGTTTTAATCTCACGTTCGTAGACATCACTTTTTATAAGTTTTCTCACTAGTTCTGTTTTTCCAGAAGAAGATGCTCCCGTACATATCATCGTGGAGGGAAATTTTAATTTCAGCATTGTTGACAGAGTTTCAAAAATTCGTCTTTAAAAAGTTGAATTCCGCGTTGTTCTGGTTTTAAATCATTCGTTCCGTTATAATAAAACTTTCTTATATCATACACCACCTTTTCTCCTTTGTACATTTATGAAAATACACTCGGCGACCAATATTTTCCGAGACCGAACAAGTACTCTTGCTCAAATCCACATATCCTTCGTTTGGTATCAGCAACACTATCAATTCTGCGAGACACACGATCGCAAGGATCGCGATTACAACTGTTTTCACCTCCATTTGACGTTCTCGTGTTTTCTATTTATATATATATATACCCCAAAATAATTGTCGTTTTGAAAAGAGCGGGTTTTCGAATTGACTAGTTTTCTAAAAGTTTTTTTCTGAAACTACTATACAAATACTTTTCAAGTTTTCTAAAATCTCAATTTCAGAAACCATAAAACTTTTTATAAAACGATGGTATCTGTATTGTAGATTTAAAAAAACATTTTTTTTTAAATCTGCAATACAGATACCATCGTTTTATACTACTACTCTTGTACTTAAGGTTTCTGAGCAGCCCCTAAATCATCTACGACGCGGGGCCAGGGCCCTGCTTTTGTAAAGAGACCAAACGTGGATCCTCTTACCAGACGCAGGGCCGTGTGCGATGGTAGCTGCGCGAATCCATGAACTATCGATTCTCGCAGCTACCTTCTCTAAAACATGCTATTGAAACCATATTGTGGTTTGTTTCGTTTAGATTCGACCATATAATTTCGTTAATCTTAAAATACTTCATTATAAGTTGCCAGTTTATTCTAAACCATATCCCATGTTTTCTCTAATGGTTTTAAATTTATTGGTTTTGTTGGTCCGCGAAAACACCTGCTCTTTGATTATTATCTAAATTTCTCAAAAAAAAAAAACGAGCGATTTGTTTTCTTTTTGTACGAATCAACCCATCACCCCAGACCCAGGACGTAGACCAGTCGGCTCGTGTCGCTGTTTTTATTTTTATTATCAGACACCCTTTCTTTTATCCAATGTAACGTTTTACATTAAAATGTTGTATTACGTAATCTATAGGCGCCGAAAGTCTGAGCATATTTGGCCTCGTTTTATTACTCTTTGTGATTTGGGTTTTGTTCCGGTCGACCCCCCCCCCCCCCCCCCCCCCACCCCCCCCCCCCCCAATAATCTGAAATCCTTTAAAAGTTGGGAATTTCGAATTTTAAAAAATCCCTGATTTGGGAAATCCCCCCCAATCCCTGAATTAAGAATAAAGAGGGTTTGTGTTGGGTGGAATCCCCCCCCCCTCTGCTGTGCCCCTGGGGAATGAAGTGTAGATATTTTTTCTTTGTGGGGAGGGGGGAATTGCGCCATTGAGTTTTTTTTTTTTTGGGGGGGGGGGATGGGCACCCCTGTCTCAAGATATATGTCAAGGGTCACAAAGGACTGCTTTTCTGGGAATTGTAATGTATAGTGTACTTCGCTTCGTCGGGGGGTCGTAAGGGACTACTTTAAAAAAAAATCCCTAATTGATGAGATCGAACAGCTTTCATTTCACAGCTTCTTATTTCAGAGTAAGACGGTAAATTTAGGAAGCAATATTTTTAATACTAATAACAAATGTAGGAGGATTTTTACATCGCATATTTTACTGTTTTGCAAGTAAGTAAATATTTCTATATTCTAAAAATCAATTACAAATCATAACATCTTTCCTAATGAAAATGGGCTTTTGTAATTATGTTAATCAATTGGCAGTGACTCTAATTAATATGTTTGTTTTTGCTGTACGCCATTAAGTCAATAACACTAAGAATGTGTATGTACAGAAACATGTCGAAGCTCATTTTAATCTTAAATAATAATTAAATTACACATAATAAATGCAATTTCAATGTAGCGAATTAGTGTAACTACTAGGAAAATACGGTTTATATTGTCTAAATTTCTAATGGTTTTATTGCATCAATTGAATAATTAAATATATTCAACAATTTATTATTTATTTCATTTGCTAATATATAAATTGATAATTTATATTTATTCAAAACATTATCAAATTAAACTTTTCTTGTACTCAATGAACTCTGACTCATGCAAAATCGTATATATTTTTTATATTACTAACTTTTTATGTTTCCTAAAAGCAGAAAAAGTTTAAGTTTGAAAATTATTTATAAAATATATCAATTTAAGTAGCTGAAATAAACATAATTTCAGATATTTATATGAATATCTACTCAACTTTATTAAAAATGTAAAAAGTAGATATAAGAATAATGTAAATAAAAAGTATTTAAAAATATTTCTTTTGGTAATTTCATTTTCGGTATTTCTCAGACAACGAGCATAAAATACGGCATAAAGTGATATTTACGAACCTATATTGTAAAATATTTTATTTGTTTTGTTAAATTAGACGAATCAAGTTTATTTAGTTACAAATATCGGAAAGTTCTTTTTGCGAGACCGTAACACAGTACAGTTGATGTAAGGGTGGCGGAACAGTTTTTAGAAATTTATCTATTTTTAGAAATTGTAGAAAAAATAACGTTTTTTTTTAAATCTTTGCTCCTAAATTATTTATTAGAAAACGGGCCCCCTTCAAACATTATTGCCGCCTGGTCCTTTTGTCTTAAATCCGCCACTGCTGGTTCCGTTTCATGTGAAGTCCGTTTTTCTATATCGCGAGGTCTCTTGTTCCCAGAACTATCGGAAATATCGATATTTCGTATATATACTTGAAATAATCTAAATATATATACGTAAAAAGAAAACTGTGTTTGTACTATAACATTTGAAAGGGAATCTATCTAAAAAAGAATGCCATAAAATCGACAATTTACTTCTAAAAATATCTCTCACAACGGTTATTGTGCCTTCATATGGCAATAAATATGACATCAATGGTTGTTGTAAACGTAAACCTTTCCGTTACTAAAATGGACGATCATTTATTGCTACGAAATTCAGTATGGATTATTACATTTATTTATTTCACATTTATTTCTATTAAATAATGCAAAAATCGAAAGTGTTCACTCTCCGGTGCTGCTTAACGCGTACATGATAAGGTTACGAGTTAGATTTTTTTTTAAACTAGAAGAAATACTCGTACTTCGCATGGAGTTAAATAAAGCGATATACTATATTAATTAATTTTTTTTATCTAAACCAAGGGCCTGGTAATGCATATATTATTAATTTGTATTTTCACTTCCTCAGTTTCCTTATGTAGATAATTTATTATTAACCGTTTGCACTGCGGTGTTGCCGCTGCGGCGACATCTAGAAACAAATTTGTATTTTTTGTACTGGGAAATATTTTGTGGTTCTCTTCCGCTAAATGGCTAAACGCCAAACGTACGGAAAAGGCACCAATGTTGTTACAATGTTTTACACATCTCAATGTTTACCATTCACAGCAAATCACGCTTTAGTTGATTGCTTCATTATTGTAGCATTACACCATCGTAAATACTCCTGGAGTAGCTCATAGTAAAAATAACCCGGAGTTGATGGTTGGCTAAAAAAACGTCGCACTAAAGCTACACAGTGAGCTATTGACGACAGTTTGGAGATAGACATTGATAAAGACATCGATTAGAGGACTTCATTTGCAACATGTATTTTCGATATACATTTATGAATTTTTGGGTCGACTTCACTCAAACTCTTAACCTTTTGGAATCTGTAAGTATATCTTTTTTAAATCATTTTCCGTTAATTTAATATGAATTTAGTCATTTTTTCGGAAGAAATGAAGCCTTCTATTTACCTAATGCATTGACTATTTTAAAGGCGTTAAAAATTGTAAAAACTTAAAACAAATTCTTATTCTGTCACGCTCTCTTGTTCCAACGTTGTTTTCGTCTTGTTAAAATTTTTTTTAAGAAGAAAATGTATCAATAAATGAATGAATCGTCAATTAACTTGTTTTTTCAGAGGAGAAATTGTGCAATCATGACTTGCCATTAGGCGTTTTTATTGTTACCAATTTTATAATAATTCGTAGGTAACTACTGTTTTGTTTGTGTGTGTGGAAATCTTAAAAAGGTTGTTTAAAAAAACAATAATAACCTGCGATATCAACTAGCGGGATTTCAAAATCGAAAAATAATTGAAAAAAGGCGACTGCCGTCTATTCACCAACACATGTGCGTGAACATGAGCAGTACATAAAATTAAGGTTTTATTTTGGCTTAAAAGTCCAAAATTAAAATTTTTTGATAATGAGGGGTTATAGTACAGACCGCCACCGAGTTTTTAAGGTATTAGTCATAATTTTAAGTGTACAATAAGAAGGCTGGACATGGCAGTGAAGTTCAAAACTGCCCTTATTCACCAGATCACTGTATCATTCATTTATTTTAAAGTATTTTACTGTTGGCAACATCTTGCAATTTTAGAATGATGTGGAAACTAATTCTTTTTAAATGGACATTTTAAAAAATGGTTTCTAAAACGTTACAAATTCATTTCCAAAACAAATGAAATTTTCCAATTCTGAGCCTCAGGTGCTCATCTTGAGGATGAATGGTTATTTACAAGTTTTCATGCCTTTTATAAGCAGAGGATGTGCGTGTTTTGCGACCCACAGACGGGTTTCTTTTAAATAGCACTCACTGCTGAGAGAAAAAGTGGACTCACCTTGTACAGAGTAATCAAACTACGAAGTGGCCCATTTCGTGTAAACTCTTCTGGTGTAGAAGTGCTCTCACTCACACATGGAGAGATATCCTCGTCCTGCAAAGGAAGGCGAGACTCTTGAAAGTGCGAGGGTTGTCGTAAAACACGATAGAAATGGTTGGTATATGACAGTCGTTTTCTGAGGTTTCGTCTGATAGGACACCATAAAAATAATTGCCTTTTTTATTGTTTTTTAATAAAATGTTTTTCACGTGCGGCGACCGCACTATTAAAAATGCATGCTCATTTTGGAAGAAACTTCGTCATTTTTGAAGAAACAGGCGAATACTATATGCTATTTCGT